>BRZM01003858.1:0-37822 GCA_033238685.1 Lates japonicus
GATGTAGTGAATGGAAACAAAGAGAGAAACTCTAATGGTTTTGCTTCTCATTTAGCAGAGGATGATGATAGAAAACAGTT
Source organism: Lates japonicus (assembly GCA_033238685.1). NCBI lineage: Eukaryota > Metazoa > Chordata > Actinopteri > Centropomidae > Lates > Lates japonicus. The sequence goes on from BRZM01003858.1 coordinate 81, forward strand.
TGATGCAACACAGATAACCTTTTATTCACTGTTCTGCCTATGAGACTATGTAGAACTTGATTTCACAGTACCATACACCAATCAGCAACAAAATTAAAGGTAAGGTTTCCCAGCAGAACAATGCACCAGAGCATCACACTGCCTCCGCCAGCTTGCCTCCTTCCCATAGTGCATTCTGCTGCAATCTCTTCCTCAGGTAAACAATGAACATGGCCACCCAAGTGACGTAAAAGAAAACATGATTCATCAGGAAAGGACACCCTCTTCCACTGCTCCATGGAACAGGGCTGAGCATGGTCATGGTTATCAGCAACTTGTGCCACAGCAGCTCTTCTGTTGAATCGGACCACATGGGGCAGCTTTCTCTCTCCACACATATCAACGAGCCCTGGGTACCCATGATCCAGATCTGGTTTTCCTTCCTTGGTAGGTACTGACCGCTGCATACCGGGAACACCCCACACCGATCTTACATTTTGGAGATGCTCTGACCCTTGCCCTTGTCAAAGTAAATCAAACTCTTACGCCATTTTTCCTGCTTCCAACACATCAGTTTCAAGAACCGTTCACTTCTATAACCCATTCCTTGACAGTCCTGTGCCATTATAGCAAGATAATCAGTGTTATTCACTTCACCTGTCTGTGGCTTTAACGCAGATCAGACTCATATGAGTAATTTTGGAATGGTCATAAAGGTCCATTTGGAAGGCCTTTTGTTTTAGGGTTGAGAACTTACTGTTATGTCCTCAGGTAGTCAAACCTTTTGTATTGTATTCAATGGTTATACAACATTATTTCTAATTCACAGGTTCAAACTTGCAAAATCGCTGGAATGGTCCTTCAAAATCTTCCAAAACCTCTCTTTTCACCCCGGAGGAAATGAAGCAAAGCTGCCAGACTGACAGAAGGTCATGATGCTGCTGGAGCAGTTAATGATGAGTGATGACAAAAACCTGAATGTGTGCGTGAGGGTGTGAAAGAGAACTGCAGCGAAAGGTTTCCCTCTGCTATTAGACAAAACGCTCTAACAGAGTGCTACTTATTGACAGAGCACTGATCTAATTATGTAACTTAATAGTATGGATTTAGAGGGAGTTGGAGACCAAGGGAAGGATCAACTGTAAAGCAACAGCGAGAGAGAGAGGAAGATGGAGCGAACAAATAAGTAAGTGTGTGTGTGAGTGGGCAAGCAGCGAGTGAGTGGGTGCAAATGAACGACTGACCGATTCAGTGAGTAAGAGAGTAAGTGACGAGGTGTGAGCGGAGAAACAGAAGGAGGCAGGGAGAGAGAGAGGGAGCAGGAAGGAAGTGAGAAAAGGATTGAAGGTGAGAAGGAGAATGAATGGTTGGAGAAAACAGACAAGGAGGGATGTGGGTGTGAAAACAAGAACAAATGGACAGACAGGAAAAGATGTAGGGAGAGACAGAGAGAGAGACAGAGAGAGAGAATGTGTGTGAGAGAGATGGAGATTCTCTTGGGAACTGGCCTATTTTTCAAATGAATGCATATGAACACCTGAGCTGCATCGCATTTATGCTCTGGAACAAAAACGCTCAGCCCAAATAGGTACATTGCAGATTGGATGTTCTGATTCATAGAGCTGCACACAAAAACACACACACACACACACACACACACACACACACACACACACACACACACACACACACACACACACACACAGAGCAGCACGTGTAGCATCTGCAGATGTCTATCATCATCACAGAATAAAAACACACTGAGCTCTGCCTGCCTGACCCTCCAAAGAAGTGATACAATTCTGCATTAATTGTCAATGTAGAAAAAGATCAATGAAAGAAAGGTTAGATTTTAAAGACTTGCACGTTCATATTACACCCACACAGGTGATTTCACTTATTTTGCCTGCTTACATCTCCTGTTAGGACTGTGTGGGCGTGTACAGTACAGAAAGTGCATGATTGACATTTCACTTTCCTGTGCGGGTGTCTTCCAGTCTGTTCTACATTTTACTATGAATTATCTGTATTATACAAGACTTTGTGTAATATCTCCATTTTTTCAAAACATATAGTATAATATACACATCTATGGTAAATACCAGTCCGTCTACAGAATACCCTTCATAAATGACCTTGATCTTGCTGCGAGTAGTGTGTGTGTAATATGTTCCTGTGTGCATTTGATTAGAGGGAAAATTAGAATATTTCTCATTAAAGAGGTTTGGCTGCGACTGGAGACAGTGGAGGAGGTTGCCATGATTAAGCTGCTTAGAAACGCTTGAAAGCATACAAACACACACAGACACATTAAAAAACAACAACGACAACAAAAACTGTTTCTGGTTTGAATTTTGGCATTTCTCTTAACACGCGCACAAAACACACACATATACAAAACAGGAAGGTCTATGCCAGCTTTGCAGGCCTGCCAGCAGGGTGACCATGTAAAACTGGCGTTTCGTGACATTTCCAACATGACATTTGTCTGTGGGACCATCTGTGAGGGCCAACTGGCCTGTGTCAACAACAAAATGCCCAATTGCCTACAGACAACAACACATACTTATCATATCACATCATATAATAGGTACATTTAATATCACAATTTTTTGAGAAATCTGATGTTAGCAGATTTTTTTTATTTATTTATTTTATTTTGGTTCTTGGATTTGCACTACATGTTGACAAACAGAAATTTCTTTATGATTCTATTTTACCATGTTACAGACATTACTTAACAACATGCCAGACCAGTGCACAATGGTAGCCTGCCCCGTTGATCATTACCGCTAGTTTGTAGTGCTTTTTGTGCTAGAACAGAAAATACACACATGAACAATGTTTTGTGCTAGCCACATTATCTTCCACCTTTCAATGTTTATTTAGTAGTTGGTATTTTACTCTGCTTTGGGTTACTTTCTGATCAAAAATTGCACTACCATTTTGCCCTGTATATTCTGACCACTTCTTGTAGACCTGGGCTTTTCACTCACTAACTCTTTGTTTCTCTGTTATGAACTTCATGCCATGAACAGACAAGAATTTGACTGCAATAAAAAGTTTATTACGCTGACATGACAGGAATGCATGTCTCAAAAATCCACATTTCTCTTTTTGTGCAATTAGCATTTTTGACTCTTTGTCGTCCTTTGGATATGTAATAAATTGCTCCTGGTTTTGCATTTGATCCTGTGAAGCCTTGACTCAAGAGCACAAGCCTTTTCAAACAGCTTGTCAAAATGTACCAAAGAGCAGCGTGAAAGAACACAGAGTTTTACTTCCATGGCTGCTGTACTGAATATTTCTTATTCCTTTTTCTCTGTCTTCCTTTATAAATCTATCTTCCCTCCCTACATCATGTCATCCATCTTGATCCCCCTCCACACCTTCCTCCACCTCATCACCATCAATGTCATCTCCCCCTCCACCCTCTTCTTCCTTCCTTTCAACGCAGTCTGATGACCTGCCCCGACGAGACACAAACACACAAAACCACATGCACACACACAGCAGTCCCCACCAGCCCACAGTGACCTTTACATGCTAGATCGTGTGGCTAATTGAATCAAAATGATCCATTTGCTAATGGGGAATGATGATATCTAATTTGACTCTGTGGTGTACCACATTGTTCCACATTTATGACTGAAAAACAGACGGAAAGGTTGATAAAGACAGAGAGTTTTGAATGACAACCTGCCATGGCAGACTGTATCCATCTATCTATCTATCTATGTAATCTATACACCTATCCATCCCTTCATCCATTGTTGCACAGCCAGGAAGGGAGACATTCAGGGACACAAGTCATGTGGAGCAGAAAGACGACCAATCAAGAGACACCACCTGACACTTCTTTGCTTCCTGAGAGATGTATTATTGACAAATACATCTCCCATCACGCAGACTTCTCTGACAGGCCTGAGTGCGGGTGAGGTCATGGGAGGTCATTCATATAACAACCAGAGTCCAGAGAGAGTGGGCCTGACCTACGAGCTCAAATCAACCTGCTGTAAAAAAAAAAAATAGTGTGTGACCGTGTGCATGTTCTCAAACACCTGTCATGAGGCATATTCTGCAGTTTCTTCAGTACTTAGCAAATGTCTGTGGTTAAAAAAATCCTCTGAAGTTTTCATGCTTGGTGTGCCACCATGAAAAATTTTTTTTTTTTTAATTCTGAAACCAAATACCTACCTAACGAATATCTGAATAGTTGAATATTCGGATCAGGGTTTTGGGTTTCTGCAGTTTTTCATCAAGACTAGTTTTTTATCAAGGCTAGTTACCTACCCGCTGGACTGTTTTTAGCCATGCTAGTGGTATAGCTCTATGGATTTCTTGAGAAATTGACTGTTTAATGAATTGCTATCAAATATGGTGAACACACTCATGTCACTCTCAGGTTGAATTGTAATTTCTGCGATGCAGAGTGGGCCTTTTGAGATAAAATATCAGTGATTGATTAAGTTTTGATTGAGATTTTAGTGCATAACTATATTGTGTGGATGTGACTCGACAAAATCCAAATATGCTTGTATGCCATCGCATATAAGCATTACTGTAAGTGTTGGAGAAAATAAAAAGCTTATATAGGGTTCATTGCATTTAATATGTTTTTAAAGTGTGACGACATGTTCTTAGTTACCTAAGAAGTAAACTGGAGGTCTATTGAAAAGTGATGACTAATCATTTACCCACATATCAGCTCATTATTTGTGTTTAAGTACATATACATATATAGTGTAACATTAGTATGGGTAAGGTAATAACCATCCAGTCCCACAGTGCAGCTGCCGGCTGTCTCAGCCAATATATTTCATCAGACTGATTGATTGGCTGTGATTGTGGGTCTTCACACTTGTATTCAGCAGTTGTGTGTTCCGCTAGAATATCACTGCTGAACCAAGAGTTTGGATGAAGTTCATCTGAACTTGTCTGCATAAATGCATGTGATTAGACAGCACACTGCCACTAGTGAGAACACTAATTGCATGCAAGTGTGTGATCTGGACTTGGATCAAGTGTAATTTGCAAAGCAAGTAAGCGACTGAACAAGCAGCGATCGTCTGAAAATCAGCTAATAGCAGCATCCTGCACCATCCTAAAGCATCTATGCCTCACTGCTCATTATCACTAGATGGAGTGTAGGGATATAATCAGTGAACAGAACAGAGAGAAAATCTCAGTAGGATACTGTAAGACGACTGACTGCTGGATTCACAGCACTCCCATTAAAGCGACCTGGCTCCATCATACTCCTGCTCTATTTTACAGCCTCTCTGTCACAATTTTGTTTGTGACAGTCCGCCAGCCTCTTTGTACCCCACTCTTTCTTTCTGTGCACCTGAGCCCCAATTAAAAGCATGTGACCTCGAAAGGGGAAGATGGAGAGTAAAAAAACGTAGTGAACCTTTGACTCTGGCCAGTATCTTCTGATGATTTTGTTGTGACATATGAAGGATCCTCTCAATTTCCTGGGCCGATCTGTGGCAGATTTGTTAACTACCTAAATCAAATGGTTTGTTAGTTTGTCAAGGTTTTATTGGTCGAGCTGGAAGTTCGATTACAACCTCAGCTGATCCTTTGTTTATTCCCCTGCGAAGGACTACAGCCTCACTTTTCATCTCACTGAAGGGAGGACCTCATGTGGGACAACATGATAACACGGACTCCAGTGTTCCCTCAGTCTGAGCGTATTTGATTTAGAGGAAAAAAATCTGTGAACTCCATCAGTCCGTTCCTGTCAAGTTCCCAACTTGAGAAAGTGGCCCGTTAGAGCAGAGTGACAGACAGTATGTGCCTTTCAAGTGGTTTGCATTTTTTATTTTTTTGCCAGTCTGCCAGCTTCTCTCGCGCTGCCCTTTTCTTTCTCTCTCTGTGCCAGGCCGGCGGTTTTAATCAGGGAAAGCAGCTGGGGACAGGGAGAGCAGAGCTTGTCTCTAAGCCCGGCTGAGTTACTGGCTCCCCAGACCTCCTTTATATCTCAGCGGCTAATAGGGCTAGCCTGGCAGCTTCGCACAGGAACAAAAAGGCAGGTAGTAGACAGACAGACAGACAGGCTGGGGAAGTATACAGAGGTAAGAAGCACACAGGATGAGTGACGTCAATGCTGGGGGAAAAAACAAAAAACAAAGGGGTGTTGATTAAGACTAGACAGATACAATACAGACATGGACAGAAGAAATCCCCATAGAGAAAGTACATTATGTAAGCTAGAAGACAGACAAGCATAGACAATCAAGCTATCAATTTTGAAGACTAGATCAATATTTTATATCTTTACATTATGTTCATCACTCAATGGGGACCATCGTCATGGCATCAGCCGTGGCCTTTCCCTTCTTCTTTCCCCGTGCCTGGTGTCTATGCGCTGTCTTCCTCTGACCCAGTCTTTCCTCACACATCAACCTGCAAGACTGTCTGAGTTGGATGAGTGTTCTTGCTGTTCCTTGTCTTCTCAGCTGTTTACCTGTCTGTCGTTAGGTCTAGTTTGTCTGCTGCCTCTTATCAGCCTGTATTGATTATAACCCTATCAAGAGGTAAAGTGTCTTCTAATTGGATCCGCCTAGTCCCTGCTGTTTTTGTCCATTCTGACAATGATGGTTTTGAAATCAAATGACTATGAGTTATTCACACCAGTTACAAAAACAAACCACCCTCAGATAAGAAAATCCATTTTACCCACATCCACTGTTGATCTACACGTGTTCACTAGTGTGGCACACACAGTATGTGTGGATGCAGAGTCGGAGCCAGAAGTGGTGTGATCAGCTTCACTGGAACAATACTTTTGTAAGATCACGAGAAACTTTCTCGAGATCTCGCAAAAGTACATCATGTTTTTTTTCAACCCTCAGATTTTCCTCCATGTGCCCTTCCAGGCTCTGTACTGATTTAATGACTTCAAAATAAATTTCCACAGACCTCTCCCACACGTGTGTGTGTTCCATCATTTCGTGGTGCCTAACTGACAAAAGCGCATACAATTGGTAAGCAACCCGGAGGTAAACTGACTGAAACTTTCTTTTGCAAGATCTTGCAAAAGTCTCTCCAGATCTTGAGAAAGTTTTATGAGATCTTGTAAAAGTGCGTCTTTTTTTCCCAATGTCCCCTCCTGGACTCCCTTAGAATTACCTCTCACACATACAAGTAAAAAACGGTCACAGACACTACTGAAAAACTCTACTAAAATCAGTACTGTGTGTGAGAGCATTTCAGTAGTGTGTATGAGTGATTTTTTCACTTGTATGTCCGAGCCAGTTAGTTCTGGTTAATGTCCCTAGGGGCCCCTCATAACTTTTAGCGACATCTCCTTACAAGACTCTCAATTCAGGCTACCTGACTCCCTCAGAGAGCAGGTAGGAGCTGGGTTATCTTGGCCTGCAACAGGGACAGGTTACTGCCCGGAGTTGATGTCAAAGTCAAGTGAATTCCGACGTGACTGTTCAGACTGAGGTAAAAAAATAAAATTGATTGATTTGTGCTGTGAGCTGAGACTGTTGCCCTAAAACTGCTGTGCATAGACACGTAGTATAAAAGCTACATTTATACTCCTTTGGTCAATCATGTGATTACCTGCTCACCGTCGACCTGACTGGAGATTTAATCAGCCAGAATAGCTGTAAACACCTGCGAAGATGTGCAGTGTCTCTGATATGTCTCAAGAACACTTGTGTATAAGCTAAATAAAACATTTCCAACCAAACCACACAAACAGCAAACAACTCAAACTGAGACATTGTCTTCACAAATTGATTGTCAGCAGGATGAGGTCTTTAATGTCAATTCTGAAGGATGTAATTATCACCAAAGGAAGCCTCAGTGGGTCTTTTTGTGAATGAAAGGGCAATCAGATTTCAATTTGTAGAGCAGAGACACATTTTAATGCCAGGTGTAATCATAACCTCATAACACAATCTCTGCACCATCTAGATCGAAGGCTGTGTAAATGGGTCGCTGCTGACACAGATAAACTAGCAGAAAGACCAGAAGACTGGCAGACGCACAAGTCGGAGAGACAGAGAGGTGGATGGGGACAGAGCTGTGACAGATTTAGTTTGTCCCCTCTGCTGTTCACACGGCTGGAAACAGGAGATGAAGACGAACATACAGTAAGAGAAGCAGACGCTCAGCGAGACAGATAAAGACGTCTGTGACCGATCCAGAGTGCCACCTCTGCACTTCAACCATGGCTGAATTTCTCGGCTCATACCTTTAAACTCACTCACTCACTCACACACACACACACACACACACACACACACGTTCATCCACGTGAGCACACATATGTCAAACGCACACGGCACACAGGTGCACATGCGCAGATGCCGAAGTCCGGAGTGCCAAGTTAAATCACACGTGCATGCAGAAACGCACACACTTATCCTATTACTCTCACCTCCACCGGTTGCTAAGCAACAGCACATATTCCCAGATTGTTTACAGAACCAGTGATATACTTCATCTTAAAGGGGAGGAGAGATAGAGACAGATGATATAATCTCCTCAGATGGAAAGATAAAAAGAATAAAAGAGGAAAGGCGGCCCCGTCCCTTCACAGGCAAGAGGGCAGTAATGCGATGAGGGCTGCGGCTCCCCGGTGTACGGCATGTTATGAAAGAAGAAAGAAATGTTTTGTGATTTAATACTGCTGAGCCAAATACATCTGTCTAGATCCCCTCATGTGTTGAATGGGAAGGCAGGTGACACGCAGACTCAGTGTCATGTATCATCATTGTTTTGATTAACCCTGAGGGTGGAGGAGATAAAAACACACTTGAACTTGCCTTTTCAATGGAAATATGATCTAGTAACACTACAGGCTCTGCAGTTTGATCTGTGGTAAAGAGAAATGACAAAGGCAGCTTCAGCTGGCACAGGCACATTTTCCCCAACTCATATATTTTTATTAACTATGTTGACGTATGTTGGATTAATACAGAAAAATGTGGATGTTCAAGATGTCAGGAGTTAGTTGTGTCCCCAGGATAGACACCAAAACGGCACATTTTTAAAAGTTATATGACCATAAATTAGGACTGGGCAATAAGGCCTTTTCACACTGTGGGTGTTTTTTTGCACAATGAATTTGCACGTCAATTTATTTTTTTGAGCTGTTGTTTTTGTTATGACTACTTTGACACAGAATGCAAATACAACTCGGCAAAAAAACAAAGTTGATTTTTCTGAGCTTTCGCCCATGCAAATGAAGGCATCACAATCACACAGACTGTCAAGAGGCTGCTCTGAGTCAAAGGATCCCAGTAGTTGGTCTCTGCCTCCTCAAATCAACAGGACCTCAAACTGTCCTACAAACATCCTAAAAATATGTCCGCAACCGGTCACAGTGGAGCTTCAGCTTCTGTAAATTTATGGGCAAGTATCTTGCATTTTTGTGTTCTATATTCATGTTGTGCTGTATGTGAAAAGGCCTTAAACTGTTATTCTGTTTTTGTTAATAAATTATATCCTCAAAGTTTAACTAATGAGCTTCAGTCATTATCAGGATATCAGGTATGGACAAATAAAGTGTCCTACAGGTCGGGAAACAGCCGAGTTGTTTTGACCGAGCCAGTTATTCTCCTCTCTCTTTCACTGTGCATATATGGAAAATCAATGAGGAAATTGATTACACAGCCATCAGGTCTGTCAATATCTGCTCTCAAAGTGTGAAGTGAGTGACACCATTACAACAATGCCGTGTTAATGCTAATGTAGTATACAGTATGTATGTGATGATGAAGCCCCTGCTGCTGTGCATTTCGAAACTACTCAGATCTTTTCCAGTGTAAAAACCCTGCATTTAAAATCCTACAGTAAAAGACACATTGACAGCTAAATATACCAATTTTTTAATGTTGTAGACCTGGAGCAGGTTTTATCTACTTTATACACAGTTTGGTAGTTTAATCAAATTGTTCATAACCTAGTGATCAGGCCCATCCAAAAACTTATAAGATAAACATGGGGCTTCAGGAGATGATTAATGTGGCAGGAGAGAAAAAAACTAACTCTGCTAAATGATGTTATATTCCTTTTTTCTTTTAACTTTTTGGGTGGAGGGTTAAAAAAAAAGTTGGGGTTTACTGATCTGATCTTAAAGTCTGGTTGTATTTTATGAGTTTATCAATTGTTTTTAATGTAAAAATCTTTGTCTGAAATGAGTAACTAGTAATTAGAAACTCCAGCTGTCAGATAGATGCAACAGATAAGTACTTCAAAATTGTATTTTAGTACAGTACTTGAATATGTGTACTCCTCTGCATTTTAGGTGTTTTAAGAGAGAAGAAAGGATATCTGTGTGCACTAGGGGTGTTGGATGTGGACGACTCTGCATCGCATAACAACATAATCGATTATTGCCTCCTGACATTATTTGTTGAATTTCAAGCCTTGGCTGGAAAATAAAGTTCAAAATTACCTCCTGTTAGCGACGCATGAGACGTAGCCACATTAGCCGTTCTAACCCTGAGAAGCAAAAGACAGCTGCTAGAAGCCGAAGCTTGGGTGCAGAAGTTTTGTTTTGTTTTTGAGGATGGAACAATTTCACACACAAATATAGGAAGGCTAGACCTATACAATTTATTTAATTTGGTTTAAATAAACAACTTGTAAATTCCAAACAAACCTGTCACTCTGATCTGTAATTGTCTGAACAGACTTGGCATTAAATCATGAAACCTTGAATCACACACAACCATGCACACTTCACAGCTAAAAATGACACCTGTCCTCGGTTCCTTACATCCTATTTCACACTGACCACTGCAGACTCTTTCATGGTCCGACCAAGAATTGCAGTGGGTAGTTTGACTCACATGACGGTGTTGATTCCCGAAAGCTGCTGGAACATTTGAAGACCACAGCCCACCAGGAGGGCTCGGCGAGTCGGGGGGTAGGTCAGCATCCGCCAGATCACCGGGCCATCTGGAGGCACAAGCAGAGGCACAGCAGAAATTAATTTCAAACTCTGCAGGAGTTTCGCTGCAAAGGATACACTGACTTTAATAGAGTTTCGTTCCTGAAATAAGCTGCCCACCATAAGAAGAGCAAAACCCCGGCTGCTACAAAAGTGAGGCCAGCTACTGCCTGTACTTTAATATTTATCGTCTGGACATAAGAGTGGTCTTCTCATCTAACTCTCAGCAAGAAATCGAATAAACATATTCCCCAAATTTTCAAATTACTCCTTTAACAGTCTTTTTAATTTAATGGGATCATTCAGAAACTTTCCAAAGTACACTTCTGTTAGCTGATAAATTCCCATATTCATAATATATTAATGATTTGGGCATCAGGTTAGCATAATGAGTCATACTGTCCTCAAATTGGAAGACCTAGGTTCAGTCCTCTGTGACAGCAACCATCTGCCTCACTGAAGTTTCCTTCACAGGATGCTGAGGCTTCATTAGCAAAGGAATGCTGGCTCTGACCTCTGACCTCCCCGCAGTGCTGGAAATGTTTAAAAAGAAAATAGCTCTCTTGAGGTTCAGCACAGCGCAGTAGCTGCCTTTTTTCCCCCTCTTTTTCAGATGGTGGGATATCTCAGTTTGGGATGAAACAAATACTCAGACGGCGGCTTTGGCCTCGCCGAGTCCCACTTGGCTCGGCAACAGAGCCAGCCTGTGATCTCTAACACACACACAGATGAGCTGTTCCTCTGGGAGGAGAGGTCTTAATAGGATGAGAGACAAGCGTGGAGCTGTCGGATAAAGAGGGAGGACACCTGGAGTGCAGAGGGACACACACGAAGAAAAACACAGGTAGCCCCAGGACACACAAGAACATACAAACATATCATAAACAAGGATGACAGGAGGCAGCACATATGAGATGAGGCAGGCGGATTGTTTGGGGGCAGTTGTGCGTGGGTGGACGTCTCCTTCAGCTGTCTGCTGAGCAGACCAGACTCTGTAAAGGGGGCCCCTGCTGACACACAAACACACTTAAACCTTTCCCTTTGATGGCCGCCTGTCAGACTTTGAGTTGCATTATAATCTTTGATTCCTTTCAATTCTGAAATGCTGAAATAGTCTTTTTAACTTTCACCTGTTAGTCCGCATTTTCACCGCAAAAGCCACTTCACATCCTTTTTACGAAATGAAAGGCATTTTTCACAACACACTCCGAAGCAGTCATAACTGACTTATAATTTTCATAAAATCTTGCACTTACAGAAGTCTCAGTTTGTCAGCTACATTTTCTCCCTAAGTGTCTTTTATAAGTGTGAAATAAAATTGCAGCACATAAGCAGGCTCTGCAGTTATTTCCTTAGGGTTTATGTTAGAAATCAATTTGAAAAAAAATGCATCATTTGTATTCAGGGTCATCAGGTTTTGTGTTTTTGAGTTTGGTTCAGACCTTGATTTATGAGCCATGGCTATTTTACAAAATATACAGCCTCTCCTGACTTTAAATAGAATAATCATTTTGTTATTCACATGTTATAGTGCTGACTGGGGAGTGGTCTTGTATCCTATATAATGACATGAGATTGTTTATAGTGTATTAACAATTTATTTCTATTTGCATAATGATAAAGTAAAATTAAGTTGATCTGAAATGCAGTTTTCCCTTACATCAATCAGGACAGGGTAAATAAACATCACAGAGCAGTGACAGAATATGTGGTTAAAGCCCTACAACCGTCAAGCACAGCAGCGTGTCCACAGTTTAAGGTTGGATGGTTAATTATCATTGTTTTTATGACAGTCAGTGTCATGTTTGTCTGGTAATTGGTCCCTAAATCACAATCTAAAATGACCATTTGTATTATTAGCGTGATTAAAAGAAAATAGATACTTATAACATTATATTCTTACACTAAACAGCTGAAATTTGTTTTGTTCCTGCACTGAGTGAAATAAAAACAGATGTTTTCATTCCCTACTAAACTAATTACTTAAAGGATTCAGATGTGATTTTTACTGCTCTATTGCTCTATGTTTTCTTCTCATATGACAGTATAATAATAAGCTGTTTAACTGTTTACAGCAAATTATATCATTGTTAATCATTTGTTGCAGTTAATTTTGGGTCCTTAAGCAAAAAGTCCTGTATCACAAATTTGGGACAAGAGTTTGAAAGACGTGCATTTCTCAAGCAGGGGGAATCTGATAGAGAGCTGCAGGACTGAGTCCTTAAACCAGGGAGTAAGTTAGCATGTTAGCACTTCCTGTTCCCTCTCCCCTGTTTCCTGTTCCCTCATGATGAACTGAACCTGTAAGGATCAGAAACTTTAGTTGGTCACAGTTTATTTTCTGTAATAACCCACAATCCAAAATAATCTTTTTATGGAGGGAACCAGGGTGATGCTAACTTCAGGGTTGGACTACAAAAATATATCATCCCTGCACAACTTTATGAAAAACACTAACCAGCTGCATTATGGAATATGTAGGATTCTGAATTCTTGGTGCTATGTAAACTGAATCCCTTCGCCTGCTCAGGTTACAAATATTTTGGATTAACAGTGTTAAAAATGCAGTAGTGATTTATGTCAGAATTGTGTTCTCAGTGAGTTAGTGTATGTTTCCCATGAGCAGCTCAGATTCAGCTTCTAAAGTCAAGGTTTAATGAAGCAGAGCTCTAACCTCAGACAGTGAGGAGGAAGTGATGCATTTATGGAGCTGAGCCATTTCCATGGCATTGACCTGGTGGAGTGATATTGGTTGATCCCCAGAGACCAGAACAGAGGACCTTTATCTGATTAGCCAACAGGGAAGTCAGGATTCATAGGCTGAAATCAACTACCCAGAGACGGCCGCCTGAAGAGGAGCTAAATTTACTCAGCCAAACACATCCACATGCAATCGATCATACCAGCAGAAGCTTCTCTCTTGCTCTATTTTTCACACATGGAGTCACCAAACAAACATTGCATATGCAAGCATATTAACACAAAAACAAGCACGTCCACTCTCATTCATACAGTATATGTGCAGAGACAGTCGCACACCTCACAAAACACACAGCTTCATTTCCTCAGCTGAGCACCACCCAACTGTAATTTAATCAGATGAGATATTGAAAAAGAAGGATGGCGATGAAAAACAAGTCAGCGAGCTACCAGCAAGCCACAAGCACAGTGATTAAGTCTCATCGCACTGCAGTAATTGCACATCAGTATTCCACATTAAAGCTTTCCAACAATATCTGCTTCTTTTTATTTGTACATTTCATTCATTTGATCCTACAGTGCCACAATTACACAGTTTAGTTTAAACTATGAGGTAAAAACTGAGTAAATACAAAACCTCATTAAAAAATGATGCATTCAGGTGTAAATTATGGTTAAATGCATGAATAATACAAGAAAAAAATATCATGATGTGCCAGCTCTCTTGAGAGATGAAGTGAATGTGATTGTAAAACACACAGGCCTAAATGTAGACAGGCTAACACACACACACACACATACGGAGAAGGCTCAGACTCTTTTCTAATGTCAATCTACCCACATGAGCTCTGTGATCATTCCTGCAACATCACTACCTGCACAGATCCCCTTTGATTTCCCACCTTATCAGTATTCAATCCAGCAAATACTAATAGCCTCACTCTAAGACCATAATACCGTTTGTTTGTACAGTGAGCAGGGGAATACTGGGATATGTCTTTAATGAGAAATGGGACCAGCTCCCTCTTCTTCTTCTTCCTCTGTTTCCTCTTTGATATTCAGCAACGGAATCTCCAATTAGCTCTATTTGGGAAAAACCCCCAACTTCTCCGCCTGACAACCCCCGGCCAATTAGAGCACCCGCCCGTTTAGCACCGCTGGTCCTGTCAGATGTTTCTTTTTATTCACGCTTCAAACACGTGCCACTGTCAGCGTAATGAAATATACAGTGAGGAGAGAACGGGGGAGATGAGGGACAAATCTTTTGTAAATCAGTGAGATGTATTTCTATCCAAGAGTCAATAGAATCAGGAGGGGAGGAGCTGGTCACCAATCAAGGACAGACAAACAGAGGCTCAGGTCGATGGAGGCAAAGGAGGACTTATTAAGGTAGAAGTCAGTCTATAAAGAGGAATACCTCCACTTTTAAGTGGGACAGGAATAGCACTTTCTATCCATCCAATCACCATGTCCTGAGGAAGTAAGTGGCTGGAAGCGGGCTTCACTTATGTAACCGAGGGGGCTGCAATCAAGGACCGAAGCCTGAGCTGGCAATCTGCAGCCCTCCTACCTCAACCTCCATCTCCCCTCTAATTATTTCTTCCACATACTTCCCCTCTCCTCACATTTCTCACCTCTCCTCCGCTCCCTCATCAGAGTCGGATCATGACACTTTGCACTCAACACAGTCAAGATCAGAACAGAAGGTCAGGACTGATAGAGAATAGAAATTAGGACTGTAAGTGCAGCGGCTGTTTATGGAGCCACCATGCAGCCTATTTTGTGTTTCACTAATTTACAAAGAAACAACTTTTTCCTAAATGTTAATGTTACAATTAAAAAGACACCATGTAAACAAGCTAATTATCTCTTTAAAGCTAGAGTTTTATGCAAAAATACCCTCATGTTCAAGGAATAGTTTGGCATGTTGGAAAACATGCTCATTCTGCTGAGAGTCATCGTATGTGTGTACGCTAAATGTGAAACTATAGGCAGGATGATTAGTGTAGCGTAGATTAGCATTAAGACAGGAAACCTTTGGCTCTGTTCAAAGTTTTAAAAATAACACATAGTTGCTTACTAACTCATCTAAAGGTGACTAAACAGAATGGACCTGTGTAAAATGGCTGCAAAGCTACTGTTAACCATTGCTCCAAATACATTAACATAGCAAAAGTAGCTGATTTAGGTTGGAAAATAATTTGATGACGAGGCTAGCAGTGCAGGCGGCCATCTTGGAATTATGCATGAACACTCCTTTGCATTCAACCAACACTGAGAGAATGCACTATGTAGTTTGATACTTAACACAGACGTTAGAGTGATATTAATCTACTATAACTCTCTAGATGATAATTTCATGAAAAAACTATATGTGATGTGTGGCTGCACCCTGTTCCAACACATCTTCGAAATCTAAAAATAATCATGTTGTCTGGAAAGCAAGAATCTTGATTGGTTCTTTCCCGGAAGATTGAGAATCCTCGCAGACCTGTAGCATTAGGTTAGAAACAGCATTTTAAGTGGAGCTGATCAAATCTTGCCGGTATCCAAGGCTCCTGTCTGCAGGTGCAGGGGGAGCAGCTGTGTTTATCTAAGGGCAGTGAGGGGCCAACAGTTGCCAAGAGCCGAGCACCAGACAGATGGATGGATGGATAGATGGATGAATGGATGGAGTCACATACACACAAATACACAACAGTGGCAATGGAGCTTATACTAATTCAACATTAATATAATTAGAATTTTCATTAGACCAATGCAATTACTCACCAAAGTTTCAAATACTGGACAGATATATCAGGTTTGGAAAAATCAGCCAAACCTTTTCTCTTGATGAGCAGCTGGTGTTGAAAACTTTTCTCCACAAAGTCACCACCTGATTAGGACAATCTGCTTCTCCATTTCTGAAATTTATGACTCCTTCCATTCCCTGGCCTAAGTACCTTGAGTCAGTCATCGACCACAAACTGAAATTTGATGCTAATTCTTAAGTGGTCTGTAGGAGGGGTCAGCAACGTTTGTACTTCCTGAGGAAGTTACGTGTTTTTAATGTAGACAGTAAAATGATGCTCTTGTTCCAAAAGTCCTTTATCCAATTGCTTGGTACAGGAACTGGAACATTAAGGATGAAAATCACTTGAGGCATATTGTGAAGGTGGCTGGCGAGCTGATAGGTGCCCCACAGACGGCCATGTTTAACCATGTGTCTACTTAGTATACTTTTGTATTGTGTTGTTCTTTCTGTACTTGTCTTTTATTGTTGTCACCTGACTGCAAGCCAAGTTCAGTCCATCTGGGATAAATAAGACTGAACTGAACTGAACTTCTAATCCTCTCTCTCTAAAATTCCTTAGTTTTTGCTTTGTTTTATGTACCCAGCAGATAGCGCTCTAAAGGCCAGTTTTCTGGGTGCCCTTCTTATTCCTACAGTCGATTCCAAAACTAAAGAAAGCCTAAACGTGCCCACACACTCAGGCGAGGTAACCTGTTGTATCAAACAAAGCTCCCAGCACCGGTGGCTCTCTCTGATTTTAAAAGTTCTCTGATGAGTCAAACCCTTTTATCTTAGATATGTTCAGTGACTCCAAGTGTGGCTCTCTCTCTAAGTCATTATCACAGGCATGTCTGACAAAATATAGCACCTTAGGCTGTGAAACAAAAGCAGCTACAGTCACCCCGAGCAAATTGTGTATCAAGGGGAGTTGCTGTCAGCGCTGAAGCTAATGGCGTCTCTGAAAGGTTAAGAGTCTCAATGTGTGTGTCAACAAAACCACCGTCGCTCCAGTTTGAAACAATTGGCATGAAAGGGATCAATCAATGGAGCAGAGGAGGTTGCCTTTCAGGTTCTCCTGTCTGTCTGTCATGTTGTTTCTGTCCATTTCTGCAGCCTGGTGGCAAAAGAAAGAGGGCGACACAAAAGGAGGCAGATACAGGAAAGAATTGGAAACAAACTGAGTCTTGTAATTTCTCCCATTCTGAAAAGTGTTGAAAAGCTGCCGCCACTGCTGCCTGGTTATGAATCGGATCGTACCAGCGGAGGCACCTGAAGTTGAGAGGAGGACGCGACACAGAGGCGCATGCATTTTTAAACTCTATCTGATTTTTCCAGCTGAGATTTTTTATTATTCAGCGCTTAGACAGCTTCCCCTGCAGGCACGCTGTCTGTCATTAGGCAGAAAAGTAACACGGCAAAAAGTTCAAGGATGTAACTCTTCTTCGTTTTCTGAAGAGAAGCAGTTTCCTGCTTCTACATGATGGCTCAGTGGGTAAACTGGAGCCATCCAGTACTCGTTAAAATAAAAACAAATGTTATGCAAGAATCAGCTGCTGCTGCTGTCACTTTGACCCCAAACTGGTGGGTAGTTAGTCCTGAGGGATGAGAATAGAGACATAACAAGTGTGTGTTAGTGTGTGTGTGTGAGACGGAGACAGAAACATACAAGGCATCTTGATTGCCTAGGGGGAACAGGCACACAGAAACCCGTGCACGCACTTTCCATTTTATATCCTGTTACTCTGCAGCAGGGATGGACAACACACACACTTACACAGCATCAGACAACATCACTGCATTTATTTCTAAGGAGAGGAGTGCAGCAGAGCTTGTAATCTAAGCCTTTTAAACAATGTTGTCATATTGTGGTGTTGCATGTTTGAGTTGATTTCAGTCGCTGTCATGAGCACACACAGGAGAAAACTGCATTTGAAGTGGATATACACAGACAAATTGCACATTCAAATACTGTATACCTTTTTTTCTCCACACATCCTGTCTTATCTGCCATGTGGGGATTTTCATCAACAGTCGGAGCCAACTTTTTTGTGCCAGCAGATATTCATTATCACATTTTTAAATGGCAAAAGGGTGCATCTGGCCTGCCTGTGCCCCCACCCACCCCTCCACCCATAAAACATACAGTGTTAGGGAGTGTGAAAGAGGCTGGTTCAGTATCCATCTACCCATGCAGGGCTTGTGACAGGTGCAGAGGGGGAATCATGATAGATCTGCCATTGCAAAACTCTCTCCTTGCTCAATTATTAATAAGCTGCTTTAAAACCTACAGGGGAACAGAGGAGTGGAGAGCTCAGAGAAAGAAGCTCTTTTGTTCTCTATCTGTCACTGTTGCTTCTCCTCGCTGCTCATTCTGCAACACAATGAGTTTGGTGACTGTTGACATGGTTTGGAGTGGCAGCAACCCAATGTCAACGTCATTGTGTTCGCACTGTACTCCATTTATCTTTTTAGGTGTGTCTTTCACCCCTTTTTACAATATAATTACTAATTAAATCGATGTCAGGTATGCATCAGGACACAGGGTAAAAGAGAAACATGGAGGCAAGTGACTGTGTTACAGTGGTCATTTTCCTTCAGTCTCTTCAAACTGTTTTCATTACTGCCGATCGGAGCTGGAGCCATTAAATACCTGTGACCGCTAGAGTCATCTGACCCTGGAACAACTGCCCGGACAAAAGCCAGATGTTAGTGGTGTTTTGTCCAGTTTAAAAAGGTGCTTTTGACTTCGCCATCAGTCTCTCTGTCGTTTCATCTGGACTGGTTAGCAAGTAGCTGAGTAAACCCACTTTGCTTCTCTGTTGGATGTATTTACAATCTTATCACCAGGAATGGAGGTCAAGAACATCAGCAGTATCTGTCCTAAGACTGTGGTACCTCCTCACTATCAGTTCTACAAGAGGCGATATGATTATCAGTCTTGTTTCCCTCAAGTCAAGGCAATCACCAAACAAATGGACCTCACTTTGAATGCCTGACAATTAGGTTCAATCTGAGACAAGTAACAGCAAACATGACTCAAAGCAGGTGATTAGCCCATCAGCGTTTGTAAAGAGACTCATTGGCAAAATGTGTGTTGGTGACGGGAAAACAAGTGATCTGCATTGAGGGTGCAGAGATGACCTTCATGTCTGCTAGGTGGAAGAGCCTGTGATCTGAATATCAGTCTGGATTTCTCCCTCTTGGGTCAGTGGGAGGAGGAGAGGAGAGGAAAGGACATTAAATGAAAGGAAGGAGGGAGAAAAAGAAGAGCAAACAAGGAAAAGAGGAAAAGGAGAAGAAGAAAGCAGCAGGAATAAGAAATAAGCAGGATGGAGAGGAAAGAAAGGTGACAGGGTGAAAGAAGAAAGAAATGGAGAAGTAAATGAGGAAAGAGGAGTGGGGAGACAGGAAAGGAAAGGAACAGAAAAAAAGGAGAAGGAGAGGGAAAGAGGGATGGAAATTGAAAGAAAGGAAAGAAAGTGAGATGAAAGAAGGTAAAGGAAGGGAGAAGAGAGGCAGTGGAAGGGGAAGAAAAGGAAAAGAGGAAAGGAAAGTGAAGGAAAAAGCTGCTGTCAAGACACTGAGAGTTAAGAAGAATTGAGAGAAAACCACAGGAAAAGGACCTGTTGTCATTGGAAACAGCAGTCGACTAGCTGCCATCCACATATTTAACCTGCTGGTGTTTTAACTGCCACTTATCCCTAATACTCTGTTTTAGTTCAAATCATTCAGACAGCCTCTACAGATGTTATTAATATCACACCGATAGGGAACCTCTGTTGCACATAACATAAAACATAATAGATCTCCTTAATATAACTAAAAACTGAGAAGAAGCAGTTTAGCGGCAAAGAACTTCTCACATTTGATCTTGTCAAAATCTTTTTAAGCACTGTCTTTTCTCTGTGTGACTCACTCACACCTCTTGTCTAATGACCTCGAGGCAGGCAGGTGGGTTTAAGTAACACTCATACCAATCTATTGTACCATGCAGCCCGGAGGCAGCGGTTAAGTGATGTGCAGAGACAGCTTCCTCAAAATATAAAACTTCCAAAAAGAAGATTAAATGAACAAATCAATGTCTGATGGATCTGTTCAAGCAAAGAGAAAAATATTATAGATATTCTGTGATACAGGCGAAATGGCGAATAAATAGATAAAAATGTATTAAGCCTCAAGAGCCACAAGAAAATTCATCTCAGTAAAAGACACAAAGCTGTAACAGCGAGATAGAGGTGCATGAAATACTCGCTGAAACTTCTTATCATTGCTCTAAAGTGCTGGCTCCATTATTTGAGAGGGCCCTGAGGCATTGCAAATGTTGAACAGGAAACAAATGTGTGTGTTGAAGAGACAGAGTGATCTCACAGAGATGTGTCTCCTGAAGGCAATCAGCAGCAAACTGTAGAAACAATGAGCGACTCTTAGCACAATTCCTCTTCAATTCCAACTGATAAAATCAGAAAAAATATTTGTCTACACTAGATATTACCAATGGGATGTAATTGATTGTGTGTTACTTTAAAATGTGTGCTTCATCAAGAAACAGGTGCACAGTGGATATAGACTTATTTTTTCATTATTATGCTTGGCAGTATTTTCATTGGACCAGGTTCTAAGGATCAAAAAGTGTCGTGAGCCAAACAAGCTTTTCACATTTGTTTCAAATTACCATCAGATATCTGTATGGAGCTCCAATACCAAGAAGAAACGGGTCAACAGCTTCATCAGTCTAGATAGGATTTTCAAGCCCAGTGCATCTATACTTGAAATAAAATAAAATCTTGCTGTTTTGGCTTCAGGTCCAGCTTATAGGTATTTCTGATTGATTGATTTGATTATTGGTGCTACAGAAGTAGTGCTCTGTGAAAAATTAACCAGTGTAAAGAAGAAACCTCACCGAACATGTCTGCCATCTCCCTTTAAATTCCAGCTGCAAAAGCGCATTCACACACACACAGACACACATGAACACACAGAAACACACACTTATCTATCTATCCATTCCATGTTGCGTTTTGACAATAATAACATTGCTGGTGCCATTCTGAAATCTGCTATTAATCAATCTAAATGGTTATTGAGATTCATAGCTTCCCTGCTGCACACCTGCCTAATGCAAATGACAGGGGTTCTTCCTTTGGTGCACACACACACGCACACACACAGAAATAAGAGAGGCGGAGTCAGACAGAAGTCGGTTTGGAAACAGGAAACATGGGCACTGTTACCTATATCATCTAATTTCTCATTTCCCTGTTTCCCATTAAAGCCTATTTAGTTAATAGTTTTGCCAAAAAAATAATTTACTGACCTAATAAACCCTCATCTACAGATGGAACATTTACAAATCATAACCATTACCGTGCTTGTTAATTTCAGCCAGGGCTCATTGGACTTTCCTTGCCCCAAACATACCAATTCAACAGGCGTATTTAATTGAATAAAAGCATCTCTGGATAGTCACCTTCGCTTCGTCCCTGGCATGTGGAAACTGGGACCCTGAGCAGCATCTTCAAGAATATTGCTTTCGTGTTAGTAACCTTCATTTCAATCATGTTGTACTCTCTTGAAGTCGAATAAGTGAAAAGCTCCGGTTGTGCCATTAAAAATCTCCTTTTGTTTTTCCTCCATTGTGAGTTGGTGATGATTAGTCAAGGCTGAGGGTACGTTACACTGAAAATACACTTCTTCAAACTTTCAGACATCTCAAGATCCCTTTTACTTTTTGTTTAATCAGTGAAGGTAGTCAAATCGAGGAGAGTGCCTCCATAGCTGAGATTGTCATATTAAAGGTCTTGGTATGTGTAAAGCTGGAAACAGGACTTACATAAATGAAAGTGTTACTGCTACATTCTTTTCTATTAAAGGGAGATGTTGGACATTTTGCTAATGTCTGTCCTTTAAATATAAACTAGAGCTGGGAGATGGTTAACCTTATCACCAACAATAAATAATAGTAAACAGCCAGTCTGGCTCTGTAACAAAATCAATCAACCACCACCTCTAATGCTCATCTTGTTTATTTAATCTGATGCAATCCATACAGGGTATGAACACAATAGGTTGTGGTTTATGGCGGGATTGTTCTTGGGAGCCAATGAAAATGCTCCTACCCAATCCATCTCTTGGCTAGAGAGTAGTACAGCAATTTCCAAAATGTCAAACTCATTTAAGCCTTCCAATTTCCTCCTGACATTGGTTTCTTGCTACAATGGATTATACTGACTTATTAAAATGTATTTTCTTATGAAAAAATACACCAACTCCTGTCACCAGTAACAAGCTAATCTAGCAAACTACTTAACATTTCTAACTCTTCTCTGAACTTTCTAAGCTTACCTGCTAACAACGAAAATTAAAAAAACAATCATGCTCTTCATTGTGTGTGGGTGTATTGATTTTTCAACAAAAGGTAATGAATAATGCCAGGCACCTACGATACTGTGAGGATCAATATAGTTCGCTG
This sequence comes from Lates japonicus, assembly GCA_033238685.1. Taxonomy (NCBI): domain Eukaryota; kingdom Metazoa; phylum Chordata; class Actinopteri; family Centropomidae; genus Lates; species Lates japonicus. Next base: position 22,926 of record BRZM01003858.1, read on the forward strand.
AGTGAATAGTGATTAACAATCTGCAATAGCAATAAAATACTGGATCACTTCAATCTGGGTTGGATGCATTCATACTTTTGTTTTTTGGACTATGTGGGCCCTAGATAGAAACCAATTACTGCCCAGTAAGGAGAAAGATAATTCCCTAATCTCCCCTCTTTGCTTTCAGCAGAAGCAGCTTGCCTTGCTTCCCGTCCTCTGCTAATGCAGCCTCAATAATAATTTCCCAGTTGGATGTTGGTTTCATTTCTCTGCACTCCACCCCTGCTACCCCCAGCCAATGGCTCATTGTTGTAAAAACCGGCGGCAACACGGGCAGAAGCGATGTCATTTCCACTTTCGTCTTGTATCTAAATATTTGTTCACGTACCCTGCTTATTCTGTCAGGCAGCCTGTTTAGGTTTCTGCGCTCAAGAACAAGGGGTGGAGCAGAGAGTGGGAATGAAGAGCACTAGAGCAGAAAGCAAATTTATTGGAAAGTAGATTAGCAGAGAAGACAGTGCCTCTGGGTCTTGGTTAATTAAGTCTTGATTTGGGGCCGGGCAAGTAGACAAGCTTCGTCAGTAGCCCAGTCCTCGGATGTAGGCGGCGTACTACTGAATTCATCAAGGTCCTCAAACCTAATGATGGTTATTTATTGATTTACGTATGGGTCATGCTTGAATTTAAAATGCAGAATGAGGCTGTTGTTCAACAACTCAAACTCTTTTTTTTTTCCTCTGTGCCAAGCCCTGGTCTCATTATGACTTCTCATGGTTAAACAGACCCAGAGCAACAGTGGAGTTTCATAAAATGTTCAATATCTTGTATTATTAAAGATCAGTGGGAGGTGGGACTGCGATGGAGGTAGGCGCTAAAAACTCCCTCAGACATCTATCAGCAGATGTGTGTGTGGCTGATGTTTGTGCCTGTGAGTCCATTATATGAATAAGTAGCGATTATAATGGAATAACAGAAAAAAAAATGGCATAAAATAAATCATTTAAAACGAGCAGCAAGAGCATAAATGCTGAATAACTTTTGTTGACAAATATTACGGTGTACCAGTCAATTACCTGGAAACAGATGGTTAAAACAATCATGAGTCAAACAGAGAGGCAGGAGTTTAAGAGAGATGGACCACAAATAAATACAGAGAAAAGCAATTGTTTTTCAAACTGATATGAATAAACAAATATAAAACAGACTCTACATAACTCTATTTAATTCCCCACGCTTGACTGATGTTGTGATTATATATGTAATACTACAGTCCTACTTTAAATCTGTCTCAACTCTCTCCGTCTTTATAGCTTTCAAATGAAGTTGCATTCATTTATAAACATTTGTGAATTCATCTTGATTACTGGCTGTGACTGTTGTGGCCTGCAAGGCGTCTTATATAATGTAGTGGCGGCACTGTGCTAAATTGATGTCAAGGGTACTTGTTGAAGCCGATTTCTTTCATCTCGAAATCAAAACTGATTCATACCCAGACTGAATAAACAGATGTCTTTCTTTAAAGGATATTCACCAAATATCTGTATCACTCTTTAAAGCTGAGCTAATCAATGTTTTTGTTTTAACAATGGACACGTGACTCACTGGGCGTTTAGCATCTTTAGACTCATTGTTTTGATTTCATAGCCACACCTTTACTGTTTTGATCCACTGCCATCACTTTCATCAACCTGCAGGTAGCTGTTTTTTGATCGCTGTGAAGGGCTGAGCGATTCATCGGTGCAACCAAGTACAATTTGAACTAATGTGATTAGCAAACCGCTAAGACTACGATTATTTAACAAATCTGACTCTGAACCAGTGCATGTTGCATGGTTGGCCTGTGTGACAGACAGTCATGCTCACCAATCAGAAGTGGGTTGTGGTGCTGAAATGGCGCTGCCGCCAGAGGAGACAGGTCGAGAACTTCGCTTCGTTGGGAGCAAGAAAACTTCTTCAAGTGTTGTAAGTCTCTGTAAAATCTGTAGATGGACAGTGTCGACCCCAAACATCCAAGAGTCAGACCAAATTATCACCTTTTTCCCGCGAACTATATCGCTATCTGCCAACGAGTGGCTCTAGATATTTTCCCAAAATGGTTTCAACCTACCACTAGACACACCTGAGTTAATGCTGCTAATTCTAAAACTGGCTGGAACATTTAGTTGGAACATATACATCACGCCCAATTGTAGTAGTTGTAGAAAGCACAACTGTGTAACCCTACATCTGTCCATGTGTGTTCTGAGTCTAATCAAAACCAAGGAGACCGAAAACAATCTAACCTGCATTAACAAATGCATGCTTTCTTTTGGTTTCAGAAGATATTTATGTTGTTGTTAAAACTGATTACCATTTCCTAATATCTTCCATGAATCCAGGCTGATTACAGCCTCCATTCATAAATTCAAGTTGCAATCTACAAGCCTTTGTGTGGGTAGATGAATTCCTCCACTGAACAAAATATGAATATATTCAGTTTTAATTACTTTTCCTTTAATGTTTGTTAGCACATAATGTTTTCAAGTGCTCTCCACTTATCTCTTTGTTACAGAAATGTCATACAATAGCTGCGTATAAAGTGATTCACTGCTTGATGCTGCCTCCATCACTCCAGTGTCCACACATGCCCTTTGTTTTCTGAGGTTACATCTGACTCTGCTCAGGCGTTGCTTGAAACAAAATTGTATGAACAAGCCTTCCAAAGAAATCAATGTGTTCAATACAATTGCACTGTAAAGTTTCTGGTGAAGAATGGCGATATAATGGCTGACAGGACCAGCCATAATATTGCCACAATATTGCTTCTCCATCATAATTGCTGGCTAACCTCCATTTTCCACTTCACTTTCTCTTTGTCTTCGACCTCTCCTCCCCTCCTCTTATCCTCCCTAAAAACCCTCCCTCCCCCGCCTCCTCTCCGCCTCTCAGGCTGAAAAGGCCAGTGTCGCAGCTCATTGACTTGGGGTGACAGCATCATCATCATTTTGAATGTGTTTCAAAGATAAAGTTGGCAGTCTGTGTTCTTTTTCATTGTTCTACAGAACCCTGACATTTCAGCACAAAAATACAACCCAGATACAATATCCACTATTATTTGTTAGAACTAAATGAAACCCAGATATTATGTAGAAACATTGGAAATTCATTTTAAATTGGAGAATACAGATGCTGCCACAACCTTATATTTTATAGTTATATTTACGATAGCTCCTGACTAAGATTGTCTTAAATTCAATAATTTGTACTAATGACCATTTCCAGAATAGGAAAAGTTTGCTTTTGATTAGGATTTAAAGGTTATATTCCTGGTGAGTTTAGTTTCTACTGAGCAAATGTCAACACCATGGCTGAGAATTGTAATTCATGTAAAATAAGCCTTAAATAGGATACTGACAGAACTTTGACGGAGGTGATGGCAGCCCGCGTGATGATAAGCTCGTGCTGCTATTCTTTCTATAATCCCTCTGTCATTTATCAGCTTTCCTGACCCACTGGGCGTTTTTGCACTGGCAATTCACGATGTTAAGCGCGTGTGTGTGCGTGCATACAAGAGGAGGATGGGAGGTTTACCACTATAATCACTGTTCGTCGAGAGGGTGAGAGGAGGTAAAAAAAAAAGGAAGTAGGAAGTGTTGTTTCCATGGTAACCCGACATGTCAGCGAGGGGCATGGTGTTGCTTTGTTTCAGGTGAAAACACACACACACATACACACACACGCTTTGAACTACAGGTAAACATTTACATCTTTGTCAGGCTCATGAGTGGAGCCACTGACCACAGAAGTTAGAGACCAAGGGCCAATCACAGGAGAATTTCAAACCAAAGGAGCAGATCTCCAGAGAAAAGGTTAATTATAGGGGTCTGGTGAAGCCAGTTTTCTGAGAATCTTCAGCTGCAGTGTAACAGCAGACAACAAGTGCTCAAAGGCAAAAAAGAGAAGCTGATGGACAGCTTGCAATTCAACTCTACTATCCATGGTGGCCTTTACAATACCTTACAACATCTAATGTTTATCAGAGTAGTGTTTAACCCAAGCTGCTTTATATGCTGCATGTGAAAAAAAGTTCCTTATTGTTGGAACAAGTCACTCTAGCCTGTCAAAAGTTTATCAAGGGCTCCATTGTGCAGAAGCTGTGCTTTTCTAAAATTAACCCATGTATCTTGCCGATGCTTTGACTTGGGTGAAATGCAAGCGACTAACCACTAACACACTAGCTAGCTGGGACATGCTAGCTCGTCAAATCACCTCCTTTCTGTTTTCCCTCTTATGGGCGGTTTATTTCTCTCCTGGCATTTGTTCCAAGTTTTGTGCAGTCTTAACTCCTGAGATGAACTGTGCTGGGCTTGATAGACGCACTGTTCAGTGCTTTTGACCTCAGTCTTCCCTGTCTACAAGAACTTTGCTCCTGGATCAATCTGGGTGTGTATTCGATGTCACCTGCAAAGACTGAGCCAATCAGGCGGCTCAGTAACCAAATAAATACTTTTGAACCACAAAAGTGTTTTTTTCCCACCAGTTAATTCTCCCCTCCATCATCTGTCTACCCAATCTCTCTGTCCTTTCCATCTGTCTGTCTGTCTGTCTGGTTTGCTGGGTGACAGCTGGTCTCGGGGTCATTACGCCGGCTAAAAGAGCATGTAAATTGCAAGCGCGGCCACGAATTGATGTGGCACAGATGAGTGGTCACACATTAAAGATTCTTCACTTTGCATTTAGTGGTGAAGCACCTCGAGACCTCCACGAAAACACCAAACACGAGCTGTTTTGTTACAGGCGCTACAACAGATCTTGAGAAGGTGTTTGAACATATGTGCATGTGTACAAAAGCAAAAAAAAAAAAAAAAAAAATGCACGGTAATTTTAGAGGAGAGAGGATGAGAGACATGAGCAGCATTGGGTTTTTAGTTCTTCAGAAAAGGAATTAGACTAAATTAAAAAGGTCAAATAACATTGTGCCATGTACTGTCTGCCTTTTCTGTTTGATTCCTTGTAAGTTTAAAAACCACTCTTATGTTAATCTCCAGACTACATGAGTTTTGCAGTGTGAGCTGACAAATAAAACCTCCTCAAACTTAAAGAGCGTTGGCCACAGTGCAGTAACTCAGACACAGTGAATGCTTGTTGCAGGTCTAGAAACAGCTGGCTGTCTGGTAACCTAATGGGCAGCCCTCGTTAAAGCTGTAATGCTACTATGTGTTTACACTGCAAGCAACTTGGGCGGCGATTCTGACCCATAGTCCAAGAGGCTCTGATTGCATTATGCATTCAAACAAAAACATATTTCATTTGCTGTCTTCAAATCTCATCTCATTTTAGTGTTGATTTTTTACACTATGAGCTAGTTTCATGTCAACAAGCAAAAAGAAATCTCTTTGTTCTCAACAAATCAAAAGATACTCAAATACACTTTAAGTTAGGGCAGAGCAATAGAAGTAATCTCTATCTGGGATCTGGGATCTGGGATTGTGAAATGTCATATGAGAATGTACTTTCCAAAAGTTGGTGAATCACAGTGACTTGTCAGGAACTTCTCTCTGAGTTCAGCAGAAAGCAACTGTCATTACAAATTCATTTGGTAAGTTTCCAATTTATGTGTAGACTGACTGCCAATTCAATCCTCCAGCTCCATCATCATCATCATCATCATCCGAATAAACTGAATGATGAACTGGTACAGAATAATGGCAGCGTCTCTGCAGGAAATTGTCTGCCATACCAACTGGAGTGCAAGCCAAAGTCAAGCTCAAGCAAAACAACAATATTCCCATGTCTCAAATCTAGACAGTGGGTCCATTCTCCCATTTCACATTGAATCCATGTGTTAAACTGCGACGGTGACAAGCGGGCAGGGGATTATGATTATGTGAGCATGCTGTATGATAGGACACCGCGAACTCATGGATTCTCTGTACACCTTCAGAGTTATATGTCCTTTGTTGTCAAGGTTGATTAGTTGCAGAATGAATCAGTTCTCCTTCTCCCTTTCCTTATCTCCACCTTCTTTTACTATTCTTTAGTCTTTTTGCCCACCCTATCTCTCCTGCCTGTTATCAACTCTCAATTCTCTCTTTTCCCTCCATTACTCTCAAAGCTCCTCATCACAGACAGGCTCAAACAAACAATAAGCTCTGCAAGCTGCCAAACAAATAAAGACCTGAGAATGAGAAACAAGTATCCTTTGATATTTCACGCATGGAATAATGGCCAATTAAGACTTTCGCAACAAATACTAATGAGAGAATATGCACCCAAATTTTTAGATGGGTAGATAGAATCATATTCTGTACATGAAAGCACTTAGCTGTTACAATAGATAACAAATGACATTAACTTTAAGTGTTTTTGTGCTAAGAGATATGTATCTAGAAGTCATTTCCAACATCATCTCTGCTTCACAGACCAGGTCTGAGCATTGTGACAAAAGCCAAATTCAAACTTAACAGTAATTAAAGCTAGCTTGATGGCTACATGCATGACCTCTTTGGCTGCTGAGCTAAGACACTTTGCTTTGTGCTTTATTGTATATGTTTCACTTTTAATTCTACATGAGAAACATCTTTTTGGTTCGAGGACAACCAATGTCTGACAATTGTAATGCTCTCTTAAAAAGAACTTTGGCTACAGGATTGTTCCAGGATACAGTCTCAAATGCTAATCCTAAACTCAGATATGACAGAATCTTATTGCCACATGGGTGTATGTGCCATCCATCGCAATCATCATAATCCCCTCAAAATGCAATGGCTAATAAGGAATGTGCTCCTTGGCCTTGGAAGTAATGCAGGGGTTAAGCTGCTACTGTAGGTAGTAAGCTTCAAGATTAGCTATAGATGTTTAAGTTTGCAGCTTACATCAGAGCTGCCACACAATCAATTTAATCCATTCCTTACACTTTTGTCATGTTTTTCACTTTAGAGAGGCTAAAGAAAAGACACCACCCTCCAAACATTTCCTACTACATGTCAGCTGCTTTTTTGTGTGTTTGAAGCTTTGCCTGTCTTCCTTCTCCTGTTATGATTTTACATGTGGTTTGCTTTGTTGTTATTTCAGTGGCTAATTTAACATCTGGCCATGGGACAAGTCAGCATTTTGCGTAACATTGGCACATTCACAGTTATGATTATCAATGTTCAGTGTCCCTGTAAACAAATGAATAAAATCAAAATTAAAATGACACAGTTTTGAACGGAGGGTTCTAGGGAGAAACAGGAGGGTTGTAAGGAGTGAATGTGTCACAAAGACAGCTTCAGAGATTGAATTTAAATTCACATCACTGCAGCAATTATGACACCATATGCTCTGTGTGTGTGAATATGCATAATGTCTTTTGTGGGTTTAATTGTACTTCACTTTTGCTCTCTCACACACACATGAGCACAAACAGATGGCTGATAAAGACTATTATAAAATGTGAATAGGGAGTGATTTCGTTAACTGGTTTGAACAAGGATTGAAAGGATATTTGAGGTGATTAAACAGTAATATTAGCTTATAAAACTCAATCAGCCATCATTCTGACAACCTTGTTCGATACATCTACTCACAGTGGCAAAGCCTCACATCAAGCAGCAGCATCCATGTGGTCAAGAAAAGGTCAGCTCTCACAATAAATGATCACGAAGAAGAACATTTCTATCTGCTCTGTCACATTAACCTCCTCCTCTCGCTGTGCAGCTGCCTTTCTACCAGATATCTCTATTTACAGCTCTGATTCACCTTGTTGAAAGCTGAAATGATGTGATGTTGACCACACAACTTCATTGTATAAAGCAGTAGGTCTCAAAATTGAAAATACCTCAACTCAAAGTAGTAATCTTTGATATTTTCAGACGACGGCTGACATAAAAGGGATTACATGCTCCTCTTCACACCTGTTGAGGTGTGATGAAACATCCCCTGTTGTATAGGAAATTATGTGCTTTATATTTCTGACGGTAGCAGATGTTTTTCTGAATAAAAAGAAGAACAACAAAGTTATCACAAACACCGAAAGTCATGTTAGATGAAGAGATGGATAAAATAGCTCCACCCACAGAAATTCAAACTACAGTAGCCACAGTTCTGCTCACACTGCTCTATTGACAGGCCACCGCCATTGCCCCAGGCATCGAGGGAATATTACTGAGCAACTGAATGACTTGCTTCAATAGGAAAGACTTCATCACGCAGCAGGAGGGGAGCATGAACTGTCTAATCAGCCTCACCAAGGAGAATCAAAGAGACTGAAAAGGATTCTGCTGCCTTTAAGGCCCAAGGTCGTGACTCTGCCAGCTGTGAGGTGTTAATAATATGATCCCAGGAATTAGCCAGTTCCTTTCAAACATATTTCCAATCATCTCTTGACTCCCACATCAATGTACTCCTTTGCAGGAGGAGGTCATCTGTTTTTCTACTCTTACAAAAAGCTACCTGAACTAAGCTAAAGCTACCTGACAGCGAGATTTAGCTGCTGAGGCGGACAGTAAACAAAAATGTGGAGAAACACTGGTTCACTTTGCTTAATAAAATATTCCAAGAATTTAATGTTAGATGGTCTACTTGTACTGTTCTACCAAGCTGTTGTACAAAGTGTGCTTACCTTGTGCTTTGTATGTTCTTTCATAATTATAATAGGTAGGAACAGTGCTATATTAAAGTTATGATCCTTTTCATTAACTCAGACCCCAGTTTTGAAACTATTTACCATCTGAATTTCTTCTTCTGACACTGGATTGAAGTTGCTTTCATATGCACAAGGGATTCACAGGAAACAGTACATACATATAATCCAGCACAAGCACCAGCACCAATGCCGTATTAGAGTTGTATCAAGTGACTGTAATCCCACCATTTCATACTGCTGCAGCTTCACTTTAAAGGCGTTGCATGTCATGTCTGCATGCTAAACTGATATCCAACTGATTATGGATATTACAAAAAAAAAGCTTTTTGCCTCTCTTGCCTCCCTGTCAACCCCCCTCAACAACTCCTCCCCTCCTTCTCGCTTTCTGTCCACTCACCTCCTCCACTGTCCTTCTCCTCCTCCTCGATGCTGTTCTTGATGCTGTCGTACTCCTCGTCAATGTTCTGGTTGCCCCGGATCTGACTGAGCACACGGCGGGCCTTCTGGGTCAGCCCACGCTGGATTAACCAACGAGGGCTCTCCGGCAGGAACAGGAATCCCATGAACTGGAGCACGGCGGGGAGCACCGACAGACCCAACATGTACCTGAGGAGGTAGAGAGGGAGGGTAAGAACACACGGAATGAGGAACTGAATTACAATCACAGAAACGACATAAAAAGGTGCTCCGAGTTTTTGGGTAATTACAGATTTTGTAAGCTGGAGTATGCCATGCAAATGTGAATTTGATGCAGAAATATGATCCACAAAGATTGCCCTCAGTATTCCATTTATGTTGAGCTATTTGCCAGCAAGCATCAGGTGGTTTAGTTCATTAAAATTAAACATGGGGGAGAATGTCAAGGCTTTACTCAGATTCTTCTGCTTAAAATAACCTTAGCATTTACAATTAGAATCCAGCTTTAAGCCTGAATGTAACATTTGAAGCGTTGTAATTATGTGCACCAGTTACTATAAGTATATTACAGACATATACTTATAATTGGTCCATAGGGTTAAGTGAACAGTATAAAATAAACTAGAAGAAATTATTTAATATAAATATAACCATTAGTGCACACAGAAACATACTAATTGAATGCATGCTTATGTTTTGCACTTCAAACCCAAACTATAAAGTTTATTTCTCATATCATGACAGAACAACTTTACCCAAACAAAACCAGTGATACACTCGACTATTATGTTGAGAGGAAAATTGCAGCTCTGTATCCACTCATGCACACAATCAGGGTTCAACTCATTTGCAAAAAGATCACCCTGAGAATCCAAAAAGAATTATATGGTAGGAAGGCCAAAGAATAAGAGGGTACAAGAGAGGTGAGTGAGAGAGGAAAAGACTGTAATAATGATAAATGGTCATAGAGCTTTAATTTTAGAGGTAGAAGAAGTGTAGAAGCAGCAGGTAGTCGATTTTATCAAGTCCAGAAAGAGGAGAAAAATCCATATATTTATACTGAAGTGAACCAGACATTTAAGGCTATTCTTCTGTGGCGCAGGCACAGACGTCAATCAGACAACATTCATGCTCTAGACTCAATAAGTGTCTCCAAAAAGCCATTATCATGTAGGAATCATGCCAATCTAGGGCTTTCTAAACGATCCCTGCTGTCTCCATCAGAACTGCAGCTGAAGCAAATCCTTACGAAGAGGACGATTCTTATCGTACAGCATCTCACAGCTCAATATTCAAACACCCCAGAGACTACAAAACGGCATTCAGTGTGACGTCAGGAAAGAACGCAGACAGAAGCGGGAAAGAAAAGAGAAGGTAACAGATAAAAGAAAGCATACTGTATCTTTCAAATGTACAGTACGTCTGCTCTCAGCAAATGTTAGGGGCTGACCCATGCATGTGCTGACATTTGAAATGAGACTCTGAGCCAGGACGACTTTTTCTGGCATTTGATATGATAAGAACCCAAAGAAAAGATGCTAATATCATATCTGTTTCTGTTGGTGTCCTTTGTGTACCCACGTAAGAGAAGCACATGCACCTGGTGCTTTTGTGCTCTTGGTCTAAATTGTAACTTCACATTTTATGTTCGTATGTCTGAAATGTATGTCTGTGTGTCTGACCTCCACCCGCCGTGCTGCATGTAGCTGAAGGCGCCATCGATGAGGCTGGCGGTGAACTGTCCCCCAGTGATGAAGAGGGTGTTAACGGTCACCAGCTGACCTCTGAGGTGGGGTGGAGAGGCCTCAGCGATGTACACAGGCACTGTCATAGAGGCAATACCTGCAGGGAGGGGCGGGGGTTAGCTGCTGTAGCAAAGCTTGAGGAAATACAGTTACATGAAAGGAGTTGCATTATTTTTTATGAACTGTACATGATGCATAACGTATGAACCTATCAACATTAAACTAATAAACTTATCTTAATGCTGCTATAGTAATATTTTCATAATTACAAGGGATAAAACAAATCTGTGCAATGTGAAAGGGGATTTTTATTAAAATCTGTGCAAAATATGTGGGTTTTACATCATTATTAATAATAATTTGAATAATTTGAATTATCTCTATTGTTGGTAACAAAGTTACTTATTTAAAATTACTTTGACCTTTGACCTTGACATTAGCAATAACAGCAACGTCATGTGAATGTAAAGCAAACCCAACGGACACAGAGAAATACTATAGTCCATGTCAGTAATGGGTTGTGCACTACTGTGATCACACAGTGTATACACATTCACAACAAGACACACATGCAGTCGCACTTGTGTTCTCTCGCTCTCTCTCTCACACACACACACACACACACACACAGAGCAAACAGTGTGTGTTTGCCCAGGATGAATCTGACGAGGTACCATGAGACCGTAGCTTTCTGCAGCTGGCTCCTGATAAGCTCTATTAATAGTCTGCCACTGCTTTCTATACTACCCCCCTCCTCACCTCCCCTCTCCTCCCCTCTCCTCCCCTCCTTACTGCCACCACCCTGCCCTCAACAGCCCGCCATGACTACGTGGCTACCTGTTGCTATGGAAACCACTTGCTGGGAAACCAGGCACGCTTGTCTCCAAGCGGGCACCACACTGTGGCAGCTCTGGGAAAGCAAATCGATAACGGAGGGAGAGAGAGGAGGATTTCTCTTCTTCCTTTTTGCTTTTTCACAAGAAAAAAGAGTGCAGAGGTTTGGGAAGAGAACTCACCATCATCAGCATGACAAAGCAGTGTCTACCACACGGGACTATGGGTAAAGTCATAGCTCAGTGCCCTGTGGTCATGTCTCTGAATGATCAGAGAAGAGGCGCTGATAGACCCCAAAATCAGTTTTCCAGTCTGCCGTTACACTGAGAGATATGATTCTTGTCTCTTTTGTTTTTCTTCCAAATTGATTTATTGACCGTGCAAACACACCCTGAAGATTTAGAGTCAAGTCTTTATCTTAGTTATGGCTAAAAAAGGATTACCATCTGATGGCGGAAATCCAAGATCCAGATCACCACCGAAATCTAATCAGCTGCTCTTTGGCATGAAGCCTGTCTGCTCTGGGCAATTTGATGGAAATCCATTCATAAGCTTTTGAGAGATGCTGCTGAAAGAGAGACGGGAAACCCATAACCTCTGTGGCAGAGGTTACAGCAGCACTAGAGCTTTTAAAATAACAAAACACAGTGTATTTGTTTTGTCGTGTACACGGCGCAGTGGCCTTGTGACATGTAGCATCTGTGACACCACCCATAAGTTTCTCAGTACAACCTGACTTTTAGGAAACAGTGCATAGAAGAAATGCATCTTAAGAGACTTTCGCTCTGGCTTTAGCATTCAGCTGATCACAGCCTGCTCTTTACTTCAGAAACATAAGCAGCACACTCTGCTGATGCTTAGCAAAGGCCTGCAAATTAATACTCTCTTTTCACCCTGAAGCATGACTTAGCAGCATAACACACAGACACAGACTTTTATGGCCTGTGCCAAACTAAAGATCATCATATACAATTTTGATTGAATAGGTGGAATTCTGTGAGAAACTTCTTCATTTTGGTCCTCAGTAGTAGAAGTAGAAGTACACTGACAGCTATGTTATTTGAGGTGTCAAGGGTTTTGGAAGTTGCCATGTAATGTTAGGAAACCTCTGGAAACCTCCCAAGGCTTATAACCATGGATGTATTAAGAGTATCAGGTGCGGTGCCAAAATGTTTGGTGCATTCAGTGTTGCTGCCAGTTTGTCCCACTATTCACTAGCCTTCCTATATTTGTGTGAGAAATTGTTCAATCTTCAAAAACAAAACTAATATCTCTGCAGTCTAGCTTCAGCTTCTAGCAGCTGTCTTCTGCTCTTAGAAAGGACATTTCCTGAATGTAGAGAACATCACAGACATGACAGACATGAGTCAGTAGTTCCTCTAGATGAGCACCTGTATGAGTAATAATCTGCCAGTCCTCTCTAATGTAATGTACCGTTATCGTTACAAAAGACTCTGCCGTCACAGAAGTCCAGGAAACATGTTATTGTTAATATGTCACAATAGTGTCACAATAGTGTCACATCAATTCTTGGCTGCACATAGACTTGAACACCAGACAAGCTAGTTTCATTTAAGGTGAGACCATCTCACCGAGGACCTGTAACCACCCGCAGCAAGATGTGAAATGGAAATGATCCCTTACTCAGTAAACGAAACCAGACCATCGAGTCTGGTATGAAATATCTAGCTCTATTTATATGTCTGGGAACAGTGATTAGCTTCTGTACTCTGATTACTCTGAGTGCTGTGAAACATGTAGACACAGATAGATTTCATTCCAATCTACATTGCAGTTCATCAGCAGAGACAGCAAACACCAAAAGACAAGAAATCTGTTTTCACTCTTATCTAACTGACAGACAGCTCAATTGTGACTGTGTGTTTGCAGTGTATGTTTATATACTTATGTGACATTATGCAGATGCACACATGCATAGACATATGCACAGATTTCAGCGTGCGTAGCAGGAATCCTTAAGATCTTTATCGGCTATAATGTCTCCATCTGTATTCCCCTCATTCAACTAGACCTCCTCTCCTCCCTCCTCTCTCTGCTAGATTTCCCTCCTTGTTCCCTTGTTCTATCTATTTATCCATATGCATCAGCAGCTTGTCTCCATGCAAGCCACGCCTGCTGCTAGAGACAACCCATATGCCTGTTAGTGAGATACTACAGCATCTACTGAGTAAAGGATAATTTCCATTTCACATCTTGCTGCAGGTGGTTACAGGGCAAATATGCTCGATCCCATTAAAGCGACAACCGTTACAGGCCAGAAAAAAGGTCAAATACTGTGCAGCCTTACCTCAGTTTATTGACCATCTAAAATGAAGTATTTCTGGCTAGGAGTGTCTAGAGTTCAGCTAAATAGTCATTTTATGTTGCACTGGCTTTAAAAAAGCAGCGTTTGTTCATTTTTAAGATACTAATGTTACAAATTCCACATATATTACATCCTGTGCGTTGATGTTGCAAACTTCCAGTAAGTTTTTCCTCCACTGAAAAAGCACTGTGCTGAAACAATAAGTAATACATGTTCATAATTATAGGCCTTTTACGGTTACATACTATGATAGAATTTGTGGGAAATTAACTGTTGTTTTTCAATATACATATAACCAAAATACAAATTATTCATTCAAAAAAAGAAAAAGAAAGTAAAGTTACAGTTGAAATAACATATTTTACCTTTACATGATGTAACTGTATGTCTTTGGTTGTTGTTTTGGTCTTTTAAGTCTAATGCTGTTGTCTAATTCTGATCAGTGTCATTCTCTGTGCAGAACTTTACTTTGACTAGACAGTGAGAGATCAGAAAAGTAAGCTAGATTCAGTGGGAGCTGCTCTTGTCCTCCATCACTCTGACTGCGTAGAGGACATGTTTCGAGTCAAGTGGCATTACAGTATTTTGATACAAGTGAAGGCATCTTAAGTATTCATATTCCTCTGAAGCTCTCCAGTGGAGCTGAGACATCACTGCAAAAACAAGCAGAATTACCACGACTACAGGCTGCATTTTTACACTCACTTGGATATGAGTCTCTTACAAACTCAGACACGCTGTGTTCCCTTTCTCATTAATGAGTTGTGTTTTCAGCACCAGGGACAGCTCCCAGCAACACACACACACACACACACAGAAAAAGACTCTAAAGTCATCGTCTGGTCAGGCTCAGCCTCAAAGCAGCAAAGCACAGTTAAACAAAGGATCTGTCTGGTCTTGTGAAGGCAACCTGAAGGCACAAAGTACAAAGCTCGGGACTGACTCACTTGATCAGAGTACGAGGGAGATACTTCACTAGATCCTCCAT
>BRZM01003861.1:0-32535 GCA_033238685.1 Lates japonicus
CACGCACACACACAGGGTCCATCTGCACATGGTTACCTCACCCTGCTGGCCTTTTTCATCTTCTCTTGTCTCTCCATTCTCTCTTTCTGTCCAACGCTTTCTATGAGGAAATGACATCACTCCATATGATTTCTTTGTCTTAACCTTACACTACAAGTGTCATTTAAGTGGCTTTAAATGTGTCTTAAAATTCAACATATGCTATAAACCAAAGATCCCTCCCTTGGGAAATGTTTGTACTAATTTTCAGTATATTAAATATGATTCCTTCATATTAAACTATTACAATGCCATAAAAAATTCCAAGTATCCACCCCACAAATTGTATTCTCATCAGGGTGGAAAAGCCCTCAGAAACACATTTAGACCACCATGGGACACAAAAAAATATTAAACCCAGACTAGTGACTAATGAGTGGATTGAAATTTGTCTGCATTTACAGCTCTTTGAGACAGGGTGACCCTGCAGTGCCTGTAGTGTTCAGTGGAAGGGGGAAAAACGGAAGCACGTGTGCCTTTTTTCATTCATACTACAGAACAACAACATTTTACATGTGTTTTCCAGACAAGTTCACAACAAACACACTTTGAAATTGCATTATGCAAGTGGAGTAGATTTTGTTTGGTACTGAGTCCATGACTCTGAGGCTAAGTCTACCATCTCTTGTGTCTAGTGCTGGTCAGTGGTGAGATGGTGGCTGCCATCATTTTATGGTGATTTATTTCTTTACACCCTTTTGCAACTTTTGTTGTTCCAGTCCCTGTTACTTTTACTCCTTATCTTATTTCATTAATACTTTTCATGGCATTAAGGTTTTGGAACATGAGTATGAATGAAATATTGAGCATTATGAAGCGTCTACCCAAAAAAATCAGTGAGTGTAAATAGGCTAGACAGTATTTTTGAGGCCTTTGAATTGGATCTCCCTTTCACGTATTGATCTGCCTTGAATTTATGAAAACAGGCCAATATAGATCTGCACATGGTCAACAAATAATCATAGGCAATGACCCATGTGTAGGTGCATGATGCCATTAGGTCTGTTCCTTCCCAATCCCAGCGACACAGAGTAGTAGCAGTCCCATCGTGCTGGCCATCAATAATAGGCCAATAATATGAGTGTCATAACAACAGTCAAGGAGATAAACAGCTAAACAAAAAGTGTTACACCCCCGTTGGAAAAAAAGACCATCAGAATGGTGCCATCACAACACATCACAGAGCTGCTTGTATTTGTCTACTTTTAGATGAGATTTTAATAAGTTGGTCATAGTTTCTTACATAACTGGGTATCAGTGCTCAAATGTTGCAGAGCTCACCAAGATCAGTTTTTAATGCTCAGTATTATCTTAGCAGTGGACAGTTAAGGTATATACCTCACTGTGAATTTTGAACTTTCATTATCTTAACAACAGGCTGATGTAAATGTCAGCATCAACTAACAGTTTTCTTGATTATACAGTTGAACATTTAGCATACCTAAAATAGATTTAAAAAATAAAAATATTTGATTATCTAAACTGCCTGATTTAATCCTTTTTCTTCCACCAAGTCAAAGTCTCTGCTCTAAAACCCCTGTATATAACAATAACCATGAATGCATGCTTGCTGGTGCAATCTACATATCTCATAATATCTCATTTGAATCAAGCACTTTTCATAGATAAACAGTGTAAAGTAGTATTGATCAGTTTCACCATAGTTAATCAGGTAAACTTTACACACACTCACAGTGCCGTAGGTTTTCACTCTATTTAGTGTCTATGAAGGGAAGTAAATATCATGAATCTGCAGCAAACTCCTGGTGTTTGCCAGCACAGCTTCACAGCTCTGCCTTCCACTCTGATGCTGCCAGTGATAGCGCTGGTGTGTTTCTGTTTTTGTGTGTTTGTTGTACAGCATGCACTGTATGTATGTGTGTTCTAGTCTCAGGAGAGGCACAGCTCGTTGGCTTCTTAATGGAGGCTGTCTCCTGCATTTTCTGTGTGTGTGTGTGTGTGTGTGTCCCCACATGAGTGCATGTAGCAGTTAGTGTTGTGTATGCATACGCACTGTGAAAACAACCTGTTGGTGGGTTGCATTATATCTTGGCTTTCAAGTATATGCAGTTTCCTATCAGCTCAATCTATCTAGTTTCCTTTTCCAGATCGCTACACATGCACATGAAAAAACATACTTACTTGTGTGTGTGTGTGTGTGTGTGTGTGTGTGTGTGTGTGTGTGTGTGTGTGTGTGTGTGTGTGTGTGTGTGCATGCTGCCCCTCCAGGATTTATTGTTGCTCACCACTGTGGCCTAAAGTAAATGGATGACGTATCAGCCTTGTTTTTTCTCCTTCCATTGTCTGAGGATCATCTGGAAGTGTTTTAGACGACGATGGCTCCTCAGTGCGGGATGCTGTGAATCATTCAGAGACTCCCCATAACAATATTTCCATTGTTTATTTGTTTTCTCTTTTTCTGTGTTTTCCTGTCGTCTGGTTGGAGGAAAAACAAAAGGGAGATCGAAAGAAGCAGAAGATTAGTTTCCACAAGAATAAAATTGTTGGAGAAACTGTCCTAAGTCTCCACTGGTCAGTGGAATATCATGGATGTTAACATCTTGGGATTCATTAGCTTTTATTTATGAAGTTTAAAAACAAACAGCAGGTGTAGAATATACATATAAAAATATCAAACCTATTTTTAAAATGTAAACCTTTTTTCAGGAAAATCTGTTCTAATGAGAATGGTAATTATGCTTTAATCAGTTCAGAAAGAGAAAGTCAGCAAATTTAGAATGCAATATGTGTGTGTGTGTGTGTGTGTGTGTGTGTGCACCAGGATTTAGAAGATCCTGCATATACTGTATATGGGTTCTCATCAGTGTGACTTCCTGCTGTGTATGTACATTTGTATAGTAGTGCAAGGACTCAGTTATTGTGGACACGCACACAGACAGCTGCGGACACCATTGATGCATAGTTCTTATTGCACTTCTTTCTAGTCTGCTTGGGGTCCGCTTAGAGGAGCACATGCGCAGTTTGTGCCTTTGTAGTGTTGTGGCCACTTGGACTGGGTCACAACAAATTGGAGGGTACACAGGCGTCCACAAAGAGCCTCACACACACCCTCTGATGATGAAATTTACATCACTCGCACCCTAGTGGAGCCACAATCCACTCTTGGATTCGGAAAGTATAATTCTATAAGCTTAAGTGTAGGTCGGTAGTGTACTGAATATGGATCTAGCCATTCTTCTATGTGTGTGTGTCTGTGTTTGCATGTGACTGCTCATCCCACTGTGTGTGTGTGTGTGTGTGTGTGTGTGTGTGTGTGTGTGTGTGTGTGTGTGTGTGTGTGTGTGTGTGTGTGTGTGTGTGTGTTTGTGTTGGCTGTGGCCAGCGGAGATCGATGGTCTGTAAAGTGGATTCCTTATTGGCCTGTTTGCTTTGGCAGCTCTTGAAAGAAGCCCACTGATTACACTCCCAGATGTGTCCTTTTACACACACCACTGTTCACTGCTGCTTGCTTTCATGTCTGTCTATGTGTATGTTGAGGAGGAGGGAGAGCATACATACTTACCATCCTTTAACCTTTTGTGCTTTGGCAGGTTACATCTTCACAAGGACTCTCTCTCTCTCTCTCTCTCTCTCTCTCTCTCTCTCTCCCTCTCTCTCTCACACACACACACACACACACACACAGTGAAATACATAGAAGTTTTAATATGTCTTACCAGTAAATATTGTGACACTTGGTTCATCTCAGGTTTTTTGGTGTTTTTGTGTGGATGACAATCTGAAACTCTAAAAGACATTTATATTTGCTTTGCTTGTTCTCTCATCCATTTGATTGAAGAGTGTATCACAGCAGGATAACTGGTTACTACAGCGGTTTAGAAAGTCTGAAGATGAAAAGTGAGGCACAAACTTTTTCTGGATCTTAATGAATTGAGCAAAATGTTTGGAAAAGCCTGGGAAATAGTCTAGTTTTAGGATGATGTTAGCATGAGCCATCCTTATTTTTACAAAAACAAAATTATATTTCTTAGTCTGTGTCATTGTTTTTACAGTACGGTAAAGTAAGCAAAACTATTACCAACTCCTAAATCTATTTTTAACCACAATAATAACAAATTATTCTAATTTATTATAACGTTAAACATAATTTAATCACAGTAATTTACCTTAAACTTAAACCCCCAAAATCACTTAAAACAAAAAATAATAGCCTTCAGTGCATTAAAGAAACCATTACCAAAATCTCCCCCTGTTCTTAAATCTGAAAAAATCTAAAATCTAATATCTGTGACTATTATTACTTAGTATAACTTGTATAACATGAAAGCTAACACAACTAAAAACGAACCTTACTTGACTCCAAAAATTAAATAAAAGCTAAAAATTCAACATGCCCACATTGTTAATAGAGATGAAAGGATGTTGAACTCAGTGGTTTTATTTTTGGGATTTGGGTTAATGACAAAATTCTTGGTCTATATTTGGAAATATCCTTCAGAGAAAGATTGTATTTTTGACATTAGTTGTTACGTTTCTACCTGAAATTATGTTCTCAATATTCCATTTTTATTTAATTGAAGCTTTTCTGTATATCAGGCGGTGGGTGTGTATGGAGGTGACAGAGTGGTTGTGACAGCATCTATCTGGCTAATGTTGTTAGCATGGAGTCCCTGCCTCCCACCAGCATGTCATGTCAGTATCAATGCAAAGCTGCTTGACTGCTATAGAAGATGGTAGGATAGACAGGGAGTAAAAGGCTTTGGTGTGTGTATTTAGGAGAGTGAGGGTGTATGTATTTAGTGACTTCTAACTGAGTTCAGTGTGTGTATGTGTGTGTGTGGCCCAATAAAAGCCTGACATTTTTACTGCAGGTAAGTGGAGGGTGAATTTATGGTGCTTGTTTAGAGGCCTAAGGAGGCTTGGTTGGCCACAAGCTGGACACACACACACACTTACTCACACACACTATTTTTAAGTTGACTTTTCCAGCTCTAGTCAGATTCATATTCATGCAGTCTGACAAGTTCTTACACAGAACTGAAACCACACTCTCCTACCAGTGGACTACTTCTGCTCCTCATTGGTCAAGTTGGTCCAAGGATTCAGGCTGATGACTTCCAAGCAGCAGAATACACTTCACTTGTAGAGCTAAGCAACTTTTAAACTGCATGGTGACACAAAATGTTAGACATAAAGCAAGACATAGGATTATGTTGCAACGAAACACGATGTCAGAAGGACACAGAGGTGTTTGAACAAAGTCAAGAGGAGCAAGCCCCAGTCTGTGACTCACAGAGCAGACAAAAGGCTTAGGAGAGGCAACAACAAGGAGATGAGAGGAAAGAGGAGAGGAGGCCATTCCCAGGTGGCTGCTTGGCTTCCAATACAATTTTCCCCAAACTTGATGAGGAAATGAAATGGGCTAACCCTCCCCTCCGTCCAATACGATTAATTCCCTGTAAGATGCTTGCTTTTAGACCCAAGAGAGAGACACGATAATGGAGGATTTATTCGCTTAGAATGAAGAGGCTAGTGGAGTAGGGTTGGCTGTTTCATAATGCTTTTCTCTCCACCTCAGCTGGCTGTTTGTCTCTTTCTCTCCATCTCTATGTCCACCCCCGCTTTCCTGCCACTCGGTTATTCTCTTTCGTGTCTTACTGCCTGTGGTTGCCATGAAGGACTGAGCACATGAGACATGGTGGGCTTGTATAACTGGTTAGTGGGAGTGCAAGTTGTCTGAAGTGTTGTCTGTGATTTGAAGAATACCTTAACCTGCTGGTAATGTAACTGTACATCTCTCAGTCTATCCCCGCTGGCCCTCTCTGTGGTGTGATAAGGCCAGCTTAGGGACACATTAGGCGAGGCAGAGCGTTAAGATCAAATGGGATTGTGGAGGATTTCCAGGAACACAGGGATGTGGCTTTGGTGCTGGGAATCCTCTTCATTTGCACCCCACCCCCGCCCCAGAGAGGAAGCAAGGCACAGTACAGTATTCATCACCACTGTTCACAGCACACCACAGCATGCAGCTCGACACCTCTGTCCAGCCTGGCAGCCAGGGCAGAGGGAAAGAGAAAGTGAACAGTTGTGTACCATGTCAAATTCAGGTTTCGACACAAAAATGACATTGATTGTAGCCAGGGTTAACACTCAATTAGAACTGCTTGTCAGATGATCAAATAGCCTTGGAAAACCCCCCTCCCTCTACACCTCGGTATGGCGTCTGACAATTTGTATAAGTTTTATAACGCAGCTTCATCTTGAAAAGCACAACACTGGCCAATCAAATATGTGCAAGGGCACAATCAGACAAGAGTAGGCTTATTCAGGATAGTATGGAAGCTTCTCTCTTCTGTAACATGACTGTTTGCCTTGTAAGAATTC
Organism: Lates japonicus; assembly: GCA_033238685.1. NCBI lineage: Eukaryota > Metazoa > Chordata > Actinopteri > Centropomidae > Lates > Lates japonicus. Next base: position 6,385 of record BRZM01003861.1, read on the forward strand.
TGAGGAAAGATAAAATGATTCCCAATAAATAGTAAATGTAAATGTAGTAAACAGCTGGGCAGTGTTTTGCTCTCAGATAAGCCTTCAAACTTACAGATCTTCTACTCAAACTGGCCTTCCTGGATCCTATTCCGCTCCCACCAATGCAACCCCTTGTGCTGTTTTAGGACAGGGTTGTTTTCTGTCTGAACGCTCCCTAAATGTAATGATTGCTCCTTTTAGGTTTTCATTTTGAATATATGAGAAATGTTTTTTATAAATAATCTTGTGACATGACAGGCTGCCATGCCATATAATGCTGTCCCTTCTGTGTACACTATTACCAACTGTGCTGCCAACGTACCCCCCCCCCTCCATCACCCAATCCTGGCTTTTACTGGGGATGGGGTGGGGGGCAGCATTGTATATGAGTAGGTCTGTTTTGTAAATAACACTAAGGTATTTATTTGTGCTGTGTCGCAACTCCAGTAAACAGTGGACAGGACCAGTTTAGATTTGGATTGGACCACTTCCCAGAAAAAATCAGAAGTGAAGGAGTGTAGGAGTTAGATTGAGGCAAGGCGAGAGACAGACAGCAAGGAAGGAAGTGAGCAAATTCTGCGTGATTGATAAAGGCCTGCGACCCTTTCACACACAGTCTGTAACATGCAGATGACAAGGCATATACACACTGCCTTTTTCTCACACACACAAACGCATATATACACAGGCGGCGACACACAGAAACCCTGTAATTGAATATTGTGCAGAAAGCAAACATTCTCCTGTAAACATATCATCTGTCACCTCTATAGCTTAATCCATATCCTTTATGCCAAATGGAGACACACACGCGCACACACACACCCCTGCAGCCTGTCAAACAAACAAATGAAGCCAGAGTCCCTGTGAAAGTCATCACCATGACCATCCCAGCTTCATCATCACGTTAGCCTGCTCCATTACACAGCAATATGATCCGGCCTGAAATCAATTAGCTAGCCATGCTAGCACCGTGAAGTGTACACTCCCCATTCTTTGTTTTGGTTTGACGGAAAACAATGTCTTGCGCCCAGAAGGGAGTTTTAGTTGTGTGGGTGCCACGTCTCTGACCAGATGAAAGATGCTTTGTACCGGTTCTGTGATGACTCTGAATATAGGAAAATTATGATGCTGGCTTTGGCTGTTTATTTATTTGAGTTATAGTTTTAGAAATGTATTAAACATTTCAACTAACAGTTTAACAAATGGATTATATTCCTAATGCTGATATGGTCCCCAGTATGATATCATCAACAGACAAGAATCAAAAACAGATATTATGCAGCCATTTAGCTGCTTAAATGTAAAACCCTGTAGATTCTAGCTTCCAGATCAATTAAAAAAAAAAAATAATTGAACTGAAATATTTCAGAACACTTTTGGCATTAAAACAAAAGCTACACAGCCATGGTTGTTGAAAGCTAATTAGCCAGTTCTTGATTTTTGATTAGTGGAATCACTTGTGCACAGTTATTTCACATAGATTTCAGCTTCAGTGAAGTTTGCCATTTAAAGCTGTCTTGTCAGTGCTCCTGACTGAGTGTCCATAGAGGTGCAGAGAGTCGCCATCAAACAAATTCATTTTGTGATATCATTTTCTGTTGTTACCAGGCACTTGCTAATGATGGGAACACAATTATGTCAAGCAAATGACAAGCATCTCCTGGTCAAAGGAGGACAAAGCCCACCATTTAGTGTTTCAAACTGGTTGCAACCTACAGCCCCATTTTATTTTTCCACACACCAGACATAGCAACAAAGTAAATTATATTTTTAAACTCAAGTTATGAGCATCAGAAAGGCTGAGGGAGAAGTTAACTGCATGTGGCTGCATTTAAATTTTGGATGTGACATAGGTAGTTGTAAGTGTGGTACCAACCAAACCAGAAATGAATTTAACTAATCATGTCCACAAAAACACACCACACTCATAAGGATCGTACATACACCACATAGGTCATACATACAGGCTGTCAGTGGAAGCCTGCTCATTTGTCAGCTAACACACCCTTTCAGGGATCTGCTTAGTATTAAATATATGGGCTCCCTCTAATCAGTCAGCCCTTCAGCTCATTATGAATGCCCTCTGGATACCAACAACAGGACCAGGGAGAGGTCTTTTCCAAGGCAACTTTCATTTCCCTTCTCTTTACACCTCCACACCCTCTTTTCCTGCAACGTTCATTAGTGCAGCATAACCATCAAAAGACATCTAGAGCTAGGGACAAACCATGCCAGAATGACTACCGGCCCATTCATTTGGGCACAAAGCTCTTCACAGATGGGCTCAAATGGTTAAGAAGATCAGGCTCTTGGTTCACTCTGTATGTGCTATTGTCAAAACAAGCATGTCAATACAGTAAGTTTCCTAATCAATGTCAGCTGTTTCCTATAAACATATTGAATTTCCTCCTCTGCAACTGTGTAAATTTGTGGTCAGCCTGAATGAGTGACAGTCTTTCTTACATACACCAAACATTATCTGAGATATAAATGTAGATTACGTGAATGTCCTCTGCTTCAAATGTACTCAGATTCTCAGTCACTTTATTACCCTCTTTAATGAGTTGCTTGCTATTTGTTCCTGTCATGAGCCCCATCTTGGACTTCACCCCTGAAAAACTTGTTTCTAGGTTGTTATTGTACTGTGCTAAACCTTCTCTGGGTGACCAGATTTCTTTCGTTAGTGAAGACTGTCTTGAAGCTTCTGAATACAACCTTGTTACCATCCAAGAATGTGGCCTTAGCAATACAGATGTCAATACATAATATTTGATCTGTACAACTACATTGTTGTTACTCATCCCTTTGTAAATGTCTTCATCTGAGATCTTCTTACAGGAGTTTCACTGTTTTTAATTTTTTGTTAGGTCTTGTCTTATCTCAGTCTCTGACAAGTAATGTCAACAACATTGTCCCATCCTAGTGTCAATAGTAACTTAAATTTTATTGGTGGATGTGGGAAAACTACATTATAGTCTTTGGGAATACATGGAAGTCCATTTTTAGGTTTAGGCTTTCATTTTAAGGGAACTTCTGTGTGCGTGTGAGAGAGTGTACGTGTTTGTGAATAAGAGATGACATAGTGCTGAGACAGACACATACAAGCCATAGCTTCCTGTTAAAGTGTTAAGCCTAATAGTGAGCAAAGCACCGCTGCTGTCTAGTGTGACATGCTTCGAATTAGCTTTGTGTGTGTGTGTGTGTGTGTGTGTGTGTGTGTGTGTGTGTGTGTGTTTTGGGCTAGTCTCGGACTTGTCTACAATTAACTGCATACAGGTTAATGCGTCTTCATATCTGAATGCCATATGTTTTGGCGTTTGGTGCGTGAGTGTGTGTACATACACATGTGTGAGTGTGTGTGGTAGTGAGTAGAGTGCCTTGAGGCAGACCCTGGTATTGATGGGGATTACTAACACTTAGCTGACACCACTGAGACTGCAAAGGGAGTAAATGAGTTAGAAGCAGTGGCCTTAATGTAATGAAAGAAAGGCCCTGCCTGTCAAGAACACACACACACACATACACACACCTACCTATGTGTCCTAATCCTGTGAGCTTACATCTCCATTAACACTAACCCTGCACCACAAACCTAGTCCACAAGATAGCTAGCACTCTCAGTGTTTCCCTGAGGATATCAGAGACACTCTCTTTCACTCTCTGTCTCTCTGACACACACAGACACACAGCCTGAAGGGATGTCAGTATGGGTTCATAGTATAGTCACAGATTGTGTGTGTTTGTGTGTGAGTGAAAGTCTATTAAAACTGTGTTTTGTAAAGTTATCTGTATAACATGGTTTCATTGTACATGTACATGAAATGAATATACAGATATATGGTACATTCAGAAAGTATTTAGACCCCCTCACTTTTTCACACTCTGTAGTGTTGCAGCTTTATGCTAAAATTAAACAAAACAACATTTTTTCTTTCCTTCACCAATCTACAATCAATATCCTATAATGACAAAGCCAAAACAGATCTTTTAAAAATATTTTGGGGCTTTTTAGCCTTTATTGGATAGGATAGTGAGAGAGAGACAGGAAATGGGGAGAGTAGGAGAGTGACATGCAGCAAACTTCCAGCCAGATCGGGAGTCAAACCGGGCTCCAGCTGGTCAGGGTGCTAAGGCCCATGTGGTACGTGCCCTAACCATTCGGCTATAGGGGCGCCCCAAAACAGAATTTTAGAAATGACTGCAAAATTATTATCACATTGACATAAGCATTCAGACCTTTTACTATGACACTTCAACTTTAGCTCAAGTTCCTCCTATTTCACTGGATCCAAGTTTCTGCACCTTGATTGGAGTCCACCTGTGTTAAAAACAGTGGATTGGACATGATTTGGAAAGGCACCCACCTGTCTATATAAGGTCTCAGCTGACAATGCATATCAGAGCAAAACCAAGCCATGAGGTCAAAGGAACTGCCTGCTGAGCTCAGTGACAGGATTGTGTCGAGGCACAGATCTGGGGAAAGCTACACAAAACTTTCTGCTGCAGTGAAGGTTCCCAAGAGCACAGTGGCCTCCATAATTCTTTCATGGAATAAGTTTGAAACAGGAGTTTTCCAAGAGCTGGCTGTTCAGCCATACTGAGAAAATCAGGTGAGATGGCCTTGGTAAGAGGTGGCCAAGATCCTCACTGAGCTCCAAAGATCCTGTGTGGAGATGGGAGAACTTTCCAGAGGGGCAACCAGCTCTAAGCGTCATGTCTGGTTTCCCCCAGACATGAAACAATCAAGGTGCAGAAACATCTCAAAGATGATCATGACAAATGGGAGGAACCTGAGCTAAAATTCAAGTGTCAAAGGGTCTGAATACTTATGTGCTGCGTGATATTTCAGTTTTTACTTTTTGGTAAATTTGCCAACATTTCTAAAATCTTGTTTTTGCTTTGTGATTATGTGCCACTGAGTGTAGTTTGATGAGGGGGAAAAAATTAACTGAAGCACAAGGCTGCAACTTAACAAAGTATGAAAAACGTAATTCTTTGTGAATGCACTGTATATGTGCAGTATAGCATTAAACTGGTGTACAGAGCTTACAGTGACCCTTCAAGGCCATCTGACTCTGACATGCTGGATGTTTCCTCCCTGCCCACAGCTGCATAAAAACAGGCTGATAAAAATTAGTATTTTTTTATATATTTAATGTATTCACATCCATGTACAATAAACTGCATTTATCTACAACTAATTTACATCAGCAAAAAATCTAATGCTAAGAAACATGTTGAAGCTTTTTCCTTTCCCATAAAAGCTGATTTTTAAAAATATATTTTGAATGATACATTGTTTACATCCATGTTTGCTTGATACCAGTCCTCTTCTTCACTGCCCTTTTTGGCACATTAGCCCAATTGTTGCCATCATACAGCCAGCAGCTGGAAATGAGCTGAATAGTGTGAAACCAAAAGGAGGATTTTAATCATGCCACCCACTTGCTCCTTATGCCCTTTGTGTTTTACAAGAACATCACACATCACACTGTTGGATGTAAAAACATATTTTGTTCACACAACATGCCAGTATGCAGCTGACAAATGCTTTACAAACAAACCTCCTGATAATGAACCATTGGTCCAAAATGTCACAATTGCACTTCCTTGTGGAAATGTATCAATATTTGATTTTAAGGTCCTATGCACCCATTTGTCACAGTTGTTTCCAGCTTGTTATTATGGTAATCGATTTTACATTTGACCATTCCAGAGTAGCAAATAATGCAAGGTTCTAGTATAACCTCTACCTTTAGTCCAATGCAACACTACCTAATGACCACTGAGTACACTCCAAAGTTCTTAAATAAAAAGTCTTAACAAAAACTGAACATTTTAAGCTTCACAAAGATTACAAAGCTTTTCTGTTGGATCACATTAGCTTTTAGAGGTGTGCCTAATAAACTCAAAACTCAGTGTAGTTCCCACCTGAATTACTGTACCACCTGATTTATGATCTGTTTGTTAGTAACAGACTGTTCCTGTTTTCCCAGTGACTGACTTCCCAGTAACACCACTCAAGTATACTCTCACACACACGCACCATTACAGATTATACAGCACCCATAATAAAGGAATTTGTTTGATCAGCCCCCCGCACTAAAGCCTAATTGAATTAGCATGAACCAGGCATTAGCGTCTAACTGCACAGGTAACCCAGAAACAGCGGCATGAGACCACAGAACATTGTACCTTCACCTGTGTGTGTGTGTGGCCCTTCTTCAGCCTGTGGTTAAATGGTTAGGTTAACAAATGACTGCAAGTCTATGTAATGTCCCCAAAACTGGCCTAAATTAATGTGTGTGTGTGTGTGTGTGTGTGTGTGTGTGTGTGTGTGTGTGTGTGTGTGTGTGTGTGTGTGTTAGACTTCAGTCCTAGGTGAGGACATGTTTGAATTAATGTGGCCATTTTTAAAAGTGTATTTTAGGTTTTTAAATTTTGTTTTAGCTTTTAGTTTGCTGCCTACTTTTTATTGGTGTCTTAGAAACAGAAGCATTAATCATCATATTCGCCAGCATGTGTGAGAGAGGCGATTGTGATGTGCACGGTTGATGTAATGTCCAACTGTGCCATCCTAAGACCCTACTGTAAAGGTATACACACACACACACACACACACATTTCCTGCTGCAGTGTGATTAAATCTTTAAGGAAAGTAGCACTGGCTGGAGGGATAAGTAGGGCCAGTATGTGGGGGCTAACAGCTGGGTGGAGAGTGGCTTTTAATCCAGCTGGGTTTTAATATGACGGAGGGAAAAACAACAATCCAGAGTGAGTGTTTTGAATCCCCCACCTCCTGCCAGCAACACACCCTCACATTTCCCAAGGCTTAGACAGAAATGAAAAAGAATAAAAGGAGAGGTCACCAAATACGTTCGGATGCCAAGGAGAGATACAGCACATGCCCCTTCACACCAATACACTGGACTGATAAGGCTGATTTAATTCCATTGCAACATTTTCAAATGTTTGATGAGAATACACTTAAGTAAGCATGCTCATTACTACTTGTATTTGTAGTAATTTAATAATTTCTTCTACTGTTATCTATCTGTATATACTGCATAGCAGCTTGACTCTTCCATGGTCTCTGCAGTATGCGTTCAGGCACTGTATTGTATGTTTGTGTAGATATTGGCATAAAAAGAAAGAAGAAAATAAACTCGCAGTGTCTATTTTACAAAACTATTACCATAGAAAATATAAAAGTCAGCCTATAAAGCCATTTAAAATTAAGGAAACACTATGCCGGGAAAGTTTTTCAATGAACATATGGGCATATGAAAATGATATTGACATAGAATTTAAAATGCTCTGTCACCAATGATATATCAAGATTTCATTCATTCAGAAGCAAAATGAAGAAAAGTATTTTTCAAGCATTATTTGGTTAAATGACTCTACGGAGTGAATACTTCATCGTCATGTAGCAAATGCCATATAAGCCCTACATGCCAATATTAGTAGAGCTTTCATTCATTAATATTAGCCTGACTAATCAAATCTGACAGCTCTTGGTATTATTACTGTTTTTCCAGGATTTCATTTAAGACACTCCCATGTCACTCATTGGGTTAATTTTTGTTTCAGAAGCTATGCACGCAAGTTTTAAATTCTCTTCTCCAGGACAAGAGCATTAACAGAACAAATATGCAAATTGTTGTTGACATTAAAACTGATCTGAAACTACTGATCATCAGCACCAGCTATCAGCAATCGGTAGTTTAAAGCAATCAGTACCGGCCCTCAAATATCCATATTGGTCAAAGTCTGGTCTGATAAACCTAAAGCTCTTCCTAACCTTCTGCCAAGCTCTTATCATCCAGAAAAGCCACTGCAGTCAAAACCTTTGATCTGCTTGGCTTACTGGCTATCAGGGAGCAGACTACAGTGTGTGTGTGTATCCTGAGGCCTGGCCAATCTCAGCTCCGCTGCAGGCCAGTGACAGGTGCTAATGCTGGGGCGAGAGGCTGCACGGGCCTCCATGCTCCCTGCTGTGATAACACTGACTGGCCTCCAAAAGCATACAAACACTAATACACTCACTCTCACACACACAATGGCTTAGCTTCCTGATAACTTTGCTGCACTTCAGAAGCCACCAGTGTGTGTGTGTTGGATTGATTTTTCAAAGGATTCCCCTTTAGTGCCAGCAGGCCTTCCATCAAAGCCGGCCATGAGAGCATGGTGTATATGTGTGTGTGTGTGTGTGTGTGCTTGTGTGTCAAACAACACTGTGTTTTGCCATAGAGGTGATATGATGTTGTTATGTCCTGCACAGTGGTTGATTTAATGCTGGATAACTGGGATGTGTGTGTATGTGTGTTTGAGGAGGCTGAATTGAATTTTTGTAGCTGTAAAGGCCGATCTGTACAAGACAGCTTAGTGTTACTGGGTGAAGTGTGGCTCATTGCTTATAAAGGTACAACCCACTAAAACCTCCAGCTGACCATTTGGCAGAGGTTTTACATGCCTACATTAAATCAGCCCTTTCAAAGCTGTTCGCACAAGTCTTAGTGTGTGGGTAGATGGTGGGATTTCAGCACATTCTGCCCAGGCCCTTGTGGCATTCATGGCAATATGTGATATGAATTGCAGTCATTTGATACAGTCCCTTAAATTTAATTTAACAAATTGCAAAACCATCAAGTGAATAAATAATTCCATTTATTTCTGATATTTTAGTTCAGCTAGAAAATATTGGTTTTGTTGAGTTGCCTCTACCTTCAAATTTACCACTCACCCACTATTTCCATCTATGTTTTCCACACTGTTCTTCCAGCATGTCCACAGAGATACACATGCAGAGACAGATTGTGTATAATACATGCTGGTCTCTCCAGGAAGAGAGGATCTCTTCTGTCTTTGTCTTCACTTTTTACTTTCATGTCGTCCTGTCTGCCCTCTCACTGGGGTTTTGCTGATACCTATAAGGCCGCTAGGCGGCACGGTGGTGCAAACAGCAGCGCTGTCGCCTCACAGCAAGAAGGTTCCAGGTTCGAGCCCCGGTTTACATGGGGCTTTTCTGTGTGGAGTTTGCATGTTCTCCCTGTCCCTGCGTGGGTTCTCTTCGGGTACTCCAGCTTCCTCCCACAGTCCAAAGACATGCATGTTGAATTGCCCGCATGTTAATGGTTGTTTGTCTATATGTGTTGGCCCTGTGATGGACTGGACTGTACAGGGTGTACCCCACCTCTCACCCAATGACAGCTGGGATAGGTTCCAGTGCCCCCATAACCCTTAACGGATAAGCAGTATAGATAATGGATGGATGGATAAGACCACTAAAGAAAGAGAGAGATAGAGAGGAAGGGACTAAAAAGCCAAGAAAAATCAAGAAAAAGTAATACACAATGGTGTAGTTGGTGCCTGGAGAAGTGGATATACTCTTAATTTATTTTACACCCTGTTTTATAAACAGTGACATGTAAGAGCACTCTTGCATATTTAGCTCACCCAAAAATGGCCAGTAATATTTACATGTTGTCACGTAACTGCTGTTTGACTTCAGGGAGTAAGGCTCATTATGAAATTAACATTAGACACAGAAGAGATGCAGATTTTGCCATCAGTGCTGGTCCAGGGACTACAGGGCAAGACAACCACATCATTATGCATTTTGAGTGAAGTATTCCTTATACCATAAGCTGTGAGTACGTGAGGGTCTGGTCTGTGTGACGTACATTTTCTCATCAGAGGATGTGCGTGAAGCTATGTTTGGATGTCTGTGTCTGATATACTCTCCCTAACCAGTCATCACGCCTCAAACCTAACTAACCCTAACAACAAAAGAAACAAATACTGGCCAGTCAAAGGCAGAGTAGGGCAGGTTGTGCCTTTGTCATCCTAGGAATAAATATTTCACTTGCAACTTGCAATTTGACCTTCCAGATTTGTTCAGCAAAATTACTGATTCCAGAAAGTTCTTTGATTTGTTTTGAGTACCAGTCACTTGAAGAAAGCTCCAGTGTTATCAAATGATGCAATTCATGAAGTCTTATAGTGGCATATAGTGTATTTGAAATGTCACCTTATTCTCTCCAAGAGACCATTAAAGTGAAATTAACAATATTTTAGATATTAAAAGCTTTTTTTATTTTATTTTTATTCTCATAAACCATGTTTAGGATATTTTTTCACACAGCAACATGTCAATGCATTTTTTGTAAATTTGGAATCAGGACATAAATCTTTATCTTTATGAATTTAAGATTTAACAAGGCCACTTCCCATGTTGGGAGCCCCAGATGACAGTGAGACATAGCTATGTGAATGTTGAGAACTTCATTACCCAGAAATCCCACTGAAATCCTTTATGAAACACCAAAATGTTCTGTGGGGGTGAGAATTTGCATTTCTAGCCACACCCCAACCACTGATGTCACAACACTTGTCTGTCCCAAGTCGAAAGCAACATCAGCTGACTGGACTGTGGCCAGAACATGCATATAACATGCATGGAAGTTACAAGCCATAGAAGAGAAAGCCACCAGTACATTTCTTCCCTGTGTGACTTCATATGGATTCGACTGTTAAAGCAAACTTTTCTATTTCTTGAATGGGGTAAGATGGCTTTGAAGTTAGAATAGAAGGAGTGAGGCTAACAGTTTCCCCCAGTTTCTAGTCTTTGTGCTGAGCTAGGCTAAGTATGTCCCATTTTTACATCTGAACTAGATACACTGACTGTACAGTCCCATAAATGCGTGACTGTTCCTTTTTAGATTTAGATTAGACCTCTTCTGTAGATTTTCCCACCAGTGAACAGTAACCATTAAAATTGTATTATGAAGATAGTGCGCTTGTTTGGCTCAGCCTTTTCTTGCGCGTCACTGTCTGTCACATATTTCCTGGGTGTTAACAAGGAGAGAAATGCCGATATGCAGAATTAACCTGATGATGGTGATGATAAGCTAAAACTGAAGCTGTGAGGACAGTAAGTCACAGGGGTACCTCACTAACACCACTACAAAATCATCATTCTCTGACTTTTCATCTTTTAGTGTTTGCAGGCACAGTGAAACAGAATAAACCAGTTTTAGTGTCTACATGCCTGCTTCCCTGGCTGGCTAACTTATCACCCACAGACACAAACACACACACGCACAAATACAGAGAGGGACAGAGAGAGAGAGACAGGTTGCAGACTCTCTGGCTCCAAAGCACAAGATCTCTCTGATTGCAGAAATTATGGCAGACAGAAAGGAGAAAAGATTAAGATGCAGAGTAGGTCTGTGTGGATTTGGTTTGACAGGCATGAAGATTGTGTTGTGCTTACAAGTTGTTTGTTAGGTGTGTGAGTTTGTGACTCTAAAGCAGCTGATCGGCTGGACTCCAGTGGAACTAGAGTGTAGTAAATTCATTTATGTTGTACTGGGAGAGAAATGTTTTGCTGATATATTCATTACTGTAAAAGAGGAGGCTCTCTTTATAAAGGGAATACATTTAGAATTTTTATTGGAAAAAAATACATTTGAATTAGAATTAGAAAACAAAAGTGAAATGATGATTAGCTGCTCTGACATTTCCAAAAATTAAACAACTGCCATTACTGCTGACACATAGTTTCCAACCCACTGTAACTCACCTTAATGCAAAAAAAAAAATAAACTTTTATATTCCACCTGTGGAGAGGAGGGTTAGTGTGGATCTGTGAGCTTTGGACAAGATTTTAATTTTGCTAAAATACATGTGAAACTATAATTCACTGAGTTCCAGTCTCTTATGTGAAGAGTTTAAAACAGGGTCAGAAATGAATTGATTAAATCAAATTGAGTCATTGATTAGAAAATATCAGGATTAGGCCCAGTCCTCATCTTGCTGATCAGCTAACCCTGTGTGTATATTTGTTTGTGTTTGTAGGTCCATTTGATGGACGTGGTGTAACCCTGCTTGAGGTGTGTGGCAGCTGGCCAGAAAACTTTGGCGTGCCACGGCACAACATCGGATCAGCGGATGCCAGCGACGAGGGTCTGCGGGAGAGACTGGCCGACGCCATGTCTGAGTCCCCCTCGAGGGATATAGTAGGATCTGCTACAGGTCAGTGGGGAATTGACAACACACACGTACCTGCATATGTATTAACATTTAACATGGAAACGTATCTACAAGCATAGAAGTTCTGTTCTATTTTCTGTTTATTTTACCACTGGAGGAAGAATTTCAAATAGATCATAACTTCAGGTTAGTTACTAAGTGATTACGATCCAGAGGGAATACTGATGATGGTGGTGCCATCACAGTGACATTGTTTCGGCTCTGGTTTTTCCAGTCTAGATTTAAATCCAAACGGTGGTTTTACGGTGTGGGTATTACAATGACAAGTGAAAATCTGAAAAAGGGAGAGCTGACCCTTTTTTTCCTGTTGTACGAATGTGATATTGCAAAGTAAATCTGAAAATGTTGCCCAGTCTGAAACAACAACAAATAGACAAGTTAAAGAATCAAGTCTTTACGCACTGCTCTTGGTCATTTTTGTCACTGTGGACATCCATAAAAAACACTCTCACCTTAAGAAAACTATTTTTGGCTTCTTTTTTTTCCTTTTTGCTATGGATGTCTGTGCAAGAGAAATCAGACGGAGTTTGTTAATGCTTAACAGTTTGTTTTACAATTGGTAACGCACAGCTCTCTATGTTAAGTTCACTTTTTCAAAAATCTTCACATAGTCAGCACACCAGCAATCAATGTGGACTTAACTGTTAATCACTTTTCATTGTTTTGATTGATAATGCTCTCAGTGATCACATCCTTCAAAATTCATGCACTGTTTTACCACTCGGACTCAACCAAACTCAGCCAACAAACCACCAACATTCTGTATAAATTGAATTTCATAAACTCCAAATTACCAGTTTAGGAAAGTGGGCAAAAGATGCTGAATCTACATGAACATGTTTTAGTTTTGTGGTGTAATACCTGCATTAAACTTAAAAGTTCCCCTGTAGTATAGTTGACAGTGTAGTTGCAGTGTTTACTTCCATTACACTTCAACTTCACTTAACTTTACTTAATAAAATAAACTTAAAGTATACTTCTTTGGCCTTAACTCTCCATTCCTCAACCCCATGGAGGAATTCTTTGCCTCTCAGAGCTGGAAAGTTTATGACCACCAGCCACACAATCAGATGTCCTTCTTGGACACGATGAATGCTGGATGTCTGGATGTATTTATTAGGTATTGCAAGAGAGGGCATAGGGTGTGATGTGGATGAGAACTGGTGGTCAAATGCAGAAGACAGGTTTGACTAGCAGTCTGTTTGTATTTCTATATCTCTAGTTATTCTTTGCCCGCACTATATGTATGTATGTATGTAAGAATTGAATTGTATTGCTAGATTTATTTAAGTTTCATTTTGTGTAATCAATGCAAATAGGCACATTGCAGCATTTCTGATTGGTTACTCAGCGATCCATGCAGTGATCAATACTTGATTGCCACCTCTTGTTAGTGTGCCAGTGTGTAATGAGTGATACATTTTGTGTTCTGCATGTTGGTAAAGAGAACTGTGTGTTGGTAAAGTGACCCCAGTGTAGTATGAATTAGGAATTGTAAAAATATTTGAAAGCATCTCAAGTCTTGTATATGTACAGCTTAACATAAATTTCTGCAACTTTAAGCAAAATATTGTCTAAAATGTTTCACATGCCTGAGCATGTAGATTTTACAAATATTGGTCGATCTTGTAGCAATGTTAGTCTTGATGGTTTCACACACAAAAGGCTCCTCATTGGTGATCTGATTCACTGTTCTTGGTTCTAAGTCACTATAGATCCCTTTATAAATGTGTCCAGTGCAGCTAATATTTTTTAGGTACCTTGACTTCCTCACTGCATTACCCAGCATACAGTGCTGCCAGGTCAAGGTCCCATGATGGATTAGCTCACCACTAGTAGGATATTCAGGTTGTCTCTCTCTCTCTCTCTGTGTGTGTGTGTGTGTGTATACATACATGGATGTGTGTGCGCACTGGATTTTTGCATATCTGTACACGCCTTGCTTTACTTTGAGGCTTCCTGCCTGCAAGTGTGTGTGCATCCTTGTGTGTGTGTGTGTGTGTGTGTGTGTGTGTGTGTGTGTGTGTGTGCAGCAGACATGCCGTTGGCCCTGACAGTCCAAATGGTTAACTCATTTAGGAAGCGCCAGTGCTCTTTCTCTTTCTCGTCCCCCCTCCTTAAGTGAACAAGAGTTCCTTTGATTTAAATGTGTGTGGGGGGTGGTTTGGGGTTGGGGTGGGGTGGAGGGATAGGGTAGGGGAGTGGGGGGCTCACAAGGCCCTAATGGATTTAGCATCGACTATCACCCCCCCCAACTATCCCCAGCCATATCCAGCCCAGTAAACCCCCCCACCCCTCCACCCCCTGTTAGGCCTTAACCTTATTTGTAGCTCTCTCTCTCTCTCTCTCTTTCTTCTCATCACTCCCCCCCCCACCCTCCACCCCCACCCCGTGTTTCTTCATTAGATTAGATGTTGGAGACTCCCGGACACTAGCAGTCAGTCTCCTCTTGTTCTTGTTCCCTCCACTGCCTAACATCTCAACCCCCATCACCCCCTCCACCCCTTTAATGCAACACAAAATTCATTACTGATCACATTACATCAAAATACACCCATGATACATACACACACACACACACTTTCCTGCGCCTTGAGCTGTGCTGAAGACATCATCCACAGGGAATGTGATGGACTTGCTGGTTCCTCCATCCATTCATACAGACAGAGAGGCTTCAGTCTCTGTAGGCTAATCTAATAGCACGGCACTTCTGCGCTGTAACATATAGGAAATGTTCCTGTCTGCTGTAAGGAGGAGAGGGACACAGATGGTCAGGAGTTGTCATTTTATAAGGAAAAAGGACTCTGCTGTCAGTGTTGTCCATCGCAAAATAATTGTTACATTTTGCAACAGTTAGCTACTACTAATCAAACAAGTAGTTCCTATGAAAACCACCAACAGTGTTTTTTATGGTTTATTGACAGTAACAAGGACACAGATTCTGTAAAAAAAAAGAAAAAAAAAGAAAGAAAAGAAAAACAGTGAAAAAGTCATTGTTACAAAAATAAAAACATTACCACATAAGATATGATGAGGTATGATAAGCCACACAAGTAAACTGAAGTGTCATAGCAGCAGAAATAAGAAGAGATTTATAGATAAGTCAGAGTACACGAACATGTCCTACATAAAAGTAAAGTACTCAAATGCTGTATATAACCTTTTTATTTATATAACCTATTTTTATGTTTTGAAGATGGTGATTTAACTAGTCATGTAGTAATTGCAGAAATGTGTAAGTAAATATACAAATATATGTAAATGTATTTTAATAATTTGCTTCAAATCAAAAGCAAAAGAAAACACATTTGTTTAAATTTCATCTTGAGTGAAAAGTTTGCAGTCATCACAAGCTGTTTGCCTCCACCTAGGAGCAGACAGGAGCCAAAAGAAAATGGATTGGTAGGAAAGATAGATAAATTAGGTTTTCTGTAAGTTTTGTCTTTGGTGTCTGAGTATGGATTGTCACACAGATGTAGTCTATGACAGAGAACCTGTCAAATTTGCTGTCTGTAGCCAAAAAAGACAGACACCAAAAACTCTCCAACAGTCAAATTCATCTAAATAATCCAAGATGAAATTGAAACTCACCATGAAAAGAATTCATACTCCAAAACAATACAGTTGATGAAACCTTTGTCAGATCCTAGTCTTGCATACATGAGAGCGCCATCCATTTTCAGGCCCTAGACCTCAAGCTATAGATGAATAAATGAAGCACACAGGAATGTGGAGCACCAGGCATTTCATTCCTTTTCTTTATTATTGTGTTTCTACACAAGCATTACAAATAACGTTAAAAACATTCCCTTGACCCTGACACCAAAGATCTGATTTCCCCTACAAGACAACAGTTGACATGTCTTAGGAACCACCTATGATCGACGCACAATACACTCCCCCCTGGACTTAAGCAGGAGAGTTGTGGCATTCAATTAATTGTTTACATCTCCATGGTAATATAGTATCTGCACTGAAAGTGTTTCCGTTGTGAGATGAGCTGTATTTGGTGTGTTTAAAGGCTTTGTGAATGAACACGTGTGTGTCTCTTGGCGTGAGACTGAGATGGGCAGAGGCAGATGGTATCTTGCTCAGTGGCTCCATTTGCCAGGAGCTGTGGACCCAGTGTAGACACACACAGCACAGTGGAGCTGCTAACATAGACCTTGAACCAGATTGCAAGCACACTCACACACTCATTCACTCACTCACTTACCTATATTTCTCTGTCATATGTTTCCATGTAACTGTTGAGTAAATTTTCTGCAAACTTTTTAAATGTCTACATACAGATAATTTCAACTGAGTCTGTCATTATTTGAACAATTCTACTGCACATTTTTGCTCATCTACAGAAACAATTCACCAAACAATAATTTACAAAAATAGATGTGGATGGAAACATAACAACAAACATTTTTCTCTCTCTGTGTGTCTCCTCATACACTCAAAGGATCTCAGAGCTGGAATGCTCGCTGATGTAACAAATCACTGTCTCTCTGACATTCTCCTCCAGCTCACACATACACACACACAGACACACTCTCTCGCAGATTCACAGGGAAAACAAAGCCTCCAGTCAGGGTAATGGGGCTCTCACGCTAAGGCCGAGACCCAGCGTCGCCAGCTCGGAGGGCAGGTGACACTCACATAGAAAGATGGACGGATGGACAGAGGGAGAGAGAGAGAACAGAAGATGAAGAAGAGGAGGGAAGAGAGAGAGAGTCACTGACGACTAAAACACACTAGGGCTGAAATTAGATTTGCCTCCAATGATATAATGTTGCTAACTAGATTTGGCTTATTGGTGCCTGCCCAACATAAATTCCATTGAAGCCATATGGAGAGTGAGCTACTACTCAACACAACCTGGTGTATCTCAGCTGAGACCAGATCCAGCTCAGCAACAATGGCACTTTTTATGTCCGTTTACTTGCATCTTGTCATTTCACAATATACAATATTTTAAGTGGTAGGATATTTTTACTCTGTCTCCATCTTTGGTGCTGAATGCTTATTGTCATGGTGTCACTTCATGTGCATCAGAAGAGTTTTCCAAGGAAAGAG
The DNA here is from genome assembly GCA_033238685.1 of Lates japonicus. Lineage (NCBI taxonomy): Eukaryota > Metazoa > Chordata > Actinopteri > Centropomidae > Lates > Lates japonicus. The sequence goes on from BRZM01003861.1 coordinate 23,533, forward strand.
ATACCAGACACTGTGTGTTTACAGCACAAAATGTAAACTGTTTCATAACAAGTTGAATCACTCTGGTGTCATGTCAGTCAGCCATAGCAAACAGCTAAATTGAGATTTGTCTCTAATTCGTCTCCAGTTATTCCAGTTATTCCACATTTCCACATTGTACATACAAAATTACAAGCTGTTCTTTATGATTACATTGAGACATTTAGATTTTTAATGTGGTTCAGTATCTGTTATTTTGCCATTAGCTGATTTTTAAATCCAACATCCACCAGTTTCATTTCCATACCACAAATGTTACAAAAATGTACAAGTTCAGTTGAGGTTCAAAATGCAGAGCTATGAATGCATAGTCATATCACTGACATAGACCAGTACATGGCTTACTGGTTTAAGGCAGGGCCACAGATTATTTGTTAAAAATCAAGTAAAAAAAAAAAGTTTTACAGAATCATTACTGTTAAATTTGCATGTGCATTTTCAATGCTACAAGCACTACAAATTAATTTTAAATCATTACAGATGAGGCCAAAATGTGTAGTGTGTCTCAGTTGGTCACGCAATCAATCATTCAATCAGTTAACGTACTGTGTCTGGTTGATGAATCGGACATTTTCTGACTTTAGGTAGGAAATTTCCCATTTTCTTCACTCAGTTTTATTATTAACCAAGCTAAGATGGTAAATATGAACTGTTTCTCTTTGGACAGAACACAAACTGGAAGTACGGTTTCTCAAGTGTTTCTTTTTGTTGCCTTTTAACTCCATTGAGCCAGAACAGGGTTAGCAGAACAATATGCATCCTATCAACTTTAACTAAACAGAACTGTTTGTAAATTATTTAATCTGTCTATTGTTTGATTTTCAAAAGATGGCTTAAATCCGAGCCAGTGTTTTGAGATTTGTTTATTTTGATTCTTACTGATACAAGTCTATGATGGCTATATTTATGACTCACAGTATCATCACACCTCATACAGTGAAACTGGATAACTTGAGGTTTAAGTTAAATATCTGTACTTATGGTGCCAACAGTGCTTCGTTTGTGTTTCATGATACTGTGCTGCAGTGTGTGTATGCTGGGTTTAGTTTCGTTGATTGATGAGGTGAGAGTGCAGGGGACCACCCACACCCAGTGGGTCATAACCATCTCTTGTTTGTTAGATCCCAGCTCAAAGAAACTTGGAGTAATACTAATAATAATAGTAACAGCACAAAAGTCAGCAGGCTCTCTCAACACCTGACTCAACACAAATATTTGGGCGGGGGGCTTTCTCAGAACAAAAAAATATTAAGTATTCTCTAAGAGCTGAGAATATCTGTGTGTGTGCATACATGTGTGTAAAAGAGCGTGGACACGTGTTATTTTTATTAATGCCAGAGGTTTTGTACATATGTTTGTGTCGTATTCATGTGTGTCTGTGTGTGAGTCAGACTGAAGACTAATGACCAATTGTGGATGGCTTGTCCAGTTGGGGACGAAACACATGTCCCCACTGGGGAAAAAGCTGATATTTGGGTCAGTGGTTAAGGGTTAGGGTTAGGCAAGTAGTGGTTATGGTATGGTCTATGTAATGTCCTCAAAAGTGACTGAGATCAACATGGAGTGTGCGTGTGTCTGTGTGTGTCTGTGTTCGTTTGTATGTGTGCACTAAATGTATATACACGTTTGTCAGTGTATGTGTGGGCCTGTATTTAATTAGCTACACCCTTCACATCTTCACATACATGTACAGTTTCAGCAGGATATGCATGCAGAGTCTATACTTGCATGTGTTTATGTACATGTGTTTGCAATTATTAGAGTCTATGTGTACGCAATCAACATGTGTGGTTGGAAATGTGTTTCTATCAACTACCTAATATTGTTTGGTCAAATATATACTTAAGTGTGTGTGTGTGTGTGTGTTTGCTGTTGGAAACTTGACTGCAGGCCTCTGGCTTGGTGACACACTGTATGTATGCTTTGGGAGAGTTCCACTGTACTTCTGATGTTATCACCTCAGAGAAAACATTAGCTCTCTGGCCATATGCAGCTCTGTGTGTGTGTGTAAAATGTATAAAAGATAAAGAAAGTTTGAAATAGGAAATATCTGTTGATGTAATTTCTCAGCGTAGATTGAGGGTTTCCTCTCTAACATGGAATCGTGTGCATGTATTTGCGAACATATGTGATTATGTTGGTTTTAGCACTTGGCCTAAAACTATCTCAAAGAAACAGCACAATGTTACTTATCTCTCTCACCCCATTTACTAATCAATATTACACTAGACAGCATTGCACTTTAATAGCATGCTATTTTTCCATTTGGACCAAGTGTTCCTTTTCCATTTGATGAATGTGCACTGTATATTACAATAACCTATCAAATGTAATGCTTTATTGTTTTAATGCCACTGGCAACTGCTAAGAGCCTGTAATCTACCGTATGCATCTAACTGGTGTTGGGCTTCTGACTGGAAAAATGCAATACATTACTCATTACTGTTACTCATTTCTGAACCACCAGAATGGCTTCAGTTATTAGTCCCTGTAGGCAGTAATTGGTTCATCTACTCAATATTTTTTTGTTGACTGTCTAGATTTTGGGCTCGTCCTCAAAACAACTTGGAGAATTGTTCCCCAATGCACTGAGTGTCTGTGTGAATGATCAGAAAATTACTTCTGTCATCACTTCACTCATTCTACATGAAAGGTAAAGCCATACAGTGCCCCATACCTCAAAAGGGGCCCACTGTTCTGTCATCCTACACTCAGTAAACATTCAACATACGTAATGTTGCTGGTTGAACACAACACTTTTTGGCGTATGTAACATTGTCCTATGCATGGGTAATTCTGTTTAAGCTGTGTTTTACATGGCTGTTGTGAGACCAATGTAGTTCACACACAACACACATTACTGGAAGTATGAAAAAAGATACCCACCCATTTCTACCTTTTTTATGTTACTGCAGGTTTAGTAGGTTAGTTTAAGCTGGAATAGCTGTGCGCATTGTACTAATATTCAAGTCCAGGCATATCAGTGATCAAGGCCTTGAACATCAACTTCGGACCTTGCCTTCCACCCACCATGGCACCCACCTTGTTACTGAAAAATAATGCTGGGTACAGATGGTAATCATCCCCCAATGTGAAGCAAACTGCATTATTTTTCATAACCACATGGGGCTGTCTGAAATGTCCCAGTTATACCATGGCCACTTGCCAGCAAACATCTGAGCATTTGGTATTCACATTTTGGTGGAATACACACTTAAAATGTAGACTTTATGTTGGCAACACCTTTAATTGAAATTAACATTAGTCTACCTATTCAACATGCTGAAACAACTCAGAGCCTAATAGTCTTCCAGCTTTGACTATGAAGTTAGAACAGTGTTGACACCACTACGTCAGAGCCATGTGGTTATCTGAAAATAATGTATACCTTCCTGCCAATCAAAATCAAGCAGCCTTTGTATTTATGGTACATATAGTACAATACATATAGTATACATGATATACATTCACCGACCACTTCATTAGGAGCACCATACTAATACTGGGTAGAGGCTCCCTTTACTCTCAAAACAGCCTCAGTTCTTTGTGGTATGGATTCCACAAGATGTTGGAAACTTTCCTTTAAGATTCTGCTCCATGTTGACATGATGACATCATTTCTTCTGCACATTCATGCTGCCAATCTGCTGTTCTACCACATCGCAAGGGTGTTCTGTTGGATTCAGATCTGGTGACTGAGGAGGTCACTGAAGTTCACTGAACTCACTGTCATGTTCCTGAAACCAGTTTGAGTTTACTTTTGCTTTGTGACATGGAGCGTTATTATGCTGAAAGTAGCCATTGGAGGATAGGTCAATCGTAGCCTTAAAAGGACGCACTCATATGGTCAGCAACAATATTCAGATAGGCTGTGGCATTCAAGAAATTATTGATTGGCACGGGGGGTTCAAAATGTGCCAAGAAAACATTCCTAACGCCATTACACCACCAGCAGCCTGGACTGTTGACACAAGGCAGGTTGGTATGGATTCATGCTGCTGACACAGAATTCTGACCCTACCATCTGTGTGCCTCAGCAGAAATTCAGATTCATCAGGCCAGGCTATGTTTTTCAATCAGTGTCCAGTTGTGGTGAGCCTGTGTCCACTGCAGCCTCAGATCTCTCCTCTTGGCTGATAGGAGTAGAACCTGACATGGTCTTCTGCTGTTCTTGCCAATCCACCTCAAGGTTCAGCATGTTGCGTGTTCTTAGATGTTTTCCTGCTCACCACAGTTGAAAAGGGTGGTTATCTGAGTTACTGTGGCCTTTCTCTCAGCTCCAACCAGTCTGACCGTGACCTCTGACCTCTCTCATCAACAAGACTTTTCCTTCTGCAGAACTGCTGCTCACTGGATGGTTGTTTTTGTTTGTTTGTTTGTTTTTGGCTCTATTCTGAATAAATTCTAAAGACTATGGTGTGTGAAAATCCCAGGAGATCAGCAGTTTCTGAAATACTTAAACCAGCTCGTCAAAGTTTGATGTGAACATTAACTGAAGCTCCTGACCTGTATGTGCATGATCTTATGTGTTGCAACATGATCGGCTGATTTAAGAATTTCATGAATAAGCAGGAGAGCAGGTGTCCCTAATAAAGTGCTCAGTGAGTGTATATCAGTATAAAGAGTGTCTCAGGGTGGAATTTGAGTGATGGACAGCCACTAGCATTGTACAGAGTAAGAAGACTAAAGTTTTATCTAATGATAAAGTTATTTTATCAAGTTAAATATTTTATATTGAACTGAGCAAATGAAGTCAAATCAACAAAGAAGAAGAGGTCATAATTCATAGTTTTTCAGACAATCTTGCAGTGATATTATGCATGGTTTGAACATGGTGTCAATATGCTTCTCTTGTCACTCTACAATAGTAGATGATCTGTGTCTGTGAGTTGTCTCAAAGCCTGAAGCCATGTAAACAAGCTGCACAGGAAAAAAACCATTAAATTTTTACTATTATATAAAAAATGAATAGCCTCTTTAAGTTTTGCGATTATATAAATCATTCCATAGAAAACCTCATTAATTGGTCTATTAGGGAAACATGGAAACTAGACTGCACGCCTGTTCAGACAGCTGTGTGATTTAATGGTTGTACAATACATCCTGTATTTGAATTGGCCACATACACCATTCACACAAAGCCACACTATTATCCTGCCGACTGACTGGTTTCTTTGCTATTCGGCCTTGTTTTAGTACACTGATACCTATCATAAGAGCAACAACACACAGGGACGGGTGGTGGGGTGGGGGTGGTGTACAGGCTTGGAGGTCCTTCTTGTCCTATCAATCAGTACAGATGTGTGCTGGCCTCAGTTCTACACATACACACATAACCAGTCAGACATACACCAACAAGAGCAACATGCAAGCAAGCCTTGCATATAACCTAGTCTGGTGTCTTGTATTGTCAGACTGGCTGGCTGACTCTTACAGCTCTCTTACATCCACTAACAGTTGACATGGCAAGAACACTGTCACAGAGATAATGTCATTTGGTCAAGCACTGTTGATATATAACTTCCTGACAAGTGTTTATAATTTATGTATCTATATAAGACTTAAGTGTCGAATGGGGCTGAGTATGGAATTTTTCAATTCTAGTAACAGTGTAAAACCTTAGTTTTTTTGATGTGTCACTTTGATGAATATGAATAGTCTTTTCCACAAAGAAGAAGAAGTCATAGTTTTAAAATGTTAAATGTCATATTTACATACGCAAATGTACAAGAAGTGAATAGAATACAAAATTGGTTAAAAAACAAAAGACTTTGTTCATGACCTTCCAGTTAGAGAATAAACAAACAAGACTCTGAATCCAACCAGATATTCAGTGCCACCTTTTGGTACTAGACAGACATGTTTATGGCAGTATATAAATACCGAGGTTTGACTCCCAACCCCATATCCAAATGGTATTTGATACATTGTAACTTTATTATTTAGATATGTCATTGATACATACACATTGGGGCTGCCCCCTTTAAGTTGATGATTGCAATGCATCTCTCAGAAAGACCCTGATTTTACTCAGAGACCAAGACAGTGACTCTTATTTCTGTATTAGAAACAAAACCAAATCATTGAATCTTCAAACTGAACAACCAAATCCGATTCGACTGACAAAATTCTGAGTCAGCTACAGGCCCTTTATCCATGTTCAGTTGAGACAGGTTAGGTTTATGATCTGATCACCCTAGCATTTAAAATGGCAAAAATTCATAGCAGATTCCATCCATTTGCAAGGGCAAAGAAAAACTGTGCAAATCTTTTGCATTGAGTTTAACTTACATGAACTTTGACTCCCAAGTTTGCATCACATGACAGCTATTGGTAATGGCTTGCACTGGCATGTCTCCTGGCCGCCAAGTGTGTTAGCGTTTATCTCACCAGTTACTATCACAAAGCTTCTGGTGTTGATGACCTGCTGTTCTACTTTATGGTTTTAACAATATTATGGTGTCCTATAATCTGTAAAAATGATAATAATAATAAATAATAATAAAATAATATAAATAATAGTAAAATTATGCAGTGCTCCTCAGATTAAAAGAAAAGATTTTCCATCAATTCACCAGGGTCAGAACACCTAATTTTTTACAGAGGTTGTACATTCTTATTTGTTCAGGCACCATGTTTTGTGTAAGAATCATATCTAATTTAGCTCTTATCACTGACAACTGTTATGTTAAATATACATTATAAGCTTTTCAGTGGTGTAGGTGTACCTGCACATTATTCCTGATAACCATTAATCAAAGTCAAAGACCACTGATTTAGTTTTCTACCATTAGCCACAGTTCGGAGGTGACTGCAACTCAAATGTAAACAATATGACCAGAACAACTTGCTTCAGTGCAACCCTGTATGACAATACCATGTGGCTCTCTTCTACTATCTCCCACCCTCATGTTGTTTACATGGGCTGGTTAGTAACTCAACAGCTTGCAAGCAGGCATGCATTTATGTTGATTACAAAGTGTCTCTAAACCTTGTGAAGAATTTGCCTGAAAAAGATTGTTGGTAGATATTTGCTCGTATTTCATCGAAAACTCAGGTAGTTAAGGATGAGGTTGCGGTTTTTGCAGGCTGCTTTCTATCTGTGTCATTCCTCACTGTACATGAGACATGGTCCAGTTTTTGGTGTACTCCACATTTCAACCCTACCCCTTTCAAAATATGTGCACCACCGATGTGCTTTGCCAAATACATTTTGGAGGGAACCATAATTACTGCCAGGATTATGTTCACTGTCACAATTTGTGTGACATCCCTGTACTTCAAGGCAGTTGCGGAACTTTAACACCAGACACTGAGGTTCATATCCTGCATCCCATTAGTAAACATTAGTAAAACGTGATGCTAGTATTTACTTTTTACCATTGTTCCAAAACCATAATAAAGTCCTTTGAGTTGGCTAAACATAACAAAAAAAAAAAAAGTTGATCATGCTTTAGCTGCAAAAAGCAGATTTTGTAGGAAAACAAACCAAATGTTTGCAGCATTTTTTGGAAACATTTTGTTGTCACATTTCCAACAAATGTTTTTGCTTATGCAAGTTAGCTGTAAGCAAACATAATTGTTCATCAGTGATGAAGCTGCCACCAGTACAGTAAAGTGTCTTATTAAGTTGTCCATCATGTGCCTCTAGAACAGCTTCAGTACTCTGCATTCTTCCAAGAGATGTTCTCTAATTTTTGTGTTTTTAGGATGCCGTGGAGAGGGTTGTGAAACACATCACCAAAATGTCCTCTAGCTGTTTGGTTTTGATTTGATGACTGTGAACACCATAACATGTGATTCACATCATTTTTATTAAACCTGTCAGTGAGCCATTGATTGGCTTTATAAATGGGAGCCACTGATCTCATTTATACAGGTCTTTCCTGTAATCTGAATTTAATTTAATTTAATTAGCTTTATTGTCACTGTCGAAGACTACAAAATTCTAGTGCAGCCATGTGTACATGAGATGTTGATGAGTTCATGAGATGAGTTTTTGACTAATCACCAATACTGATATGGATTGTACACAAACACACTTTCACAGGGTTGATATGATCTTGGTTGCAGCTCCATCATAAGGTCGTTGACCTGCTGTGGTCAAACAGCGACTGGTAGACATATATTAACAAAGAGAGAAATACTGGCCAATGGAAAATGAGGAAAAGACATGGGAGAGCTGATTGTGTCTGCTTTTGGTTTCCTCAAGTGAGCTCAACAAAATAGTCCATGTTTTCAACATGCCAGTCTGATTTCAAGTCCTTTCAATCTGTCCAGAGAGCTAGCTGGACAAATAATGAATCAGACAAGCCCTACTCAAAACGTGTGCCCAACCGTCCATTGAAGTCGTTCAGTGTCTAACATTTCAATTGGCATAAATATGGCCAGTGTTTAGCTAACAGCTTTCTTGCAGCTTCCATGTATGTGCAGCTGTATGTATATTGTATGTACCATAATTGTGACTATGATCTCAATAGCAGGCCTAATGTACAGACTGAAGTACTCACGCAACGGACCACACACATGCACACCATTTGGATACTTGACTAACTCAAAACTATTAGTTAATCATTTTGTGAAATGCCCAGAGGGCCATGTTGTCCCCTCGCTTTAACTAAAGAGAGAGAAGAAAGAGAGGGAGAGCAAATGAGTGCACTCTCTCCCTGAAAGCTACTCAGCAGTGCCGTGACAGACAGAAAGAACAAATGCAGGGAGAAAGAGAGGGGGGAAGAAGACATCAGGGACCCAATGAAAGAACAGAAAAGGGAATGCGAGGCTGGCTAAGGCCGGAGAGTATGGTGCTGTGGTGCTGAGAGAAGAGACGGCGAGTGAGGAAGCAGAGTGTGGTCATTATATCTGCCCTTCAGCCCACCCCCACCTCTCCTCCTAACCTCTCTCTCTCTCCATGTTGCCAGTTGAGAGTTTGAGCCTAATGTGTGGCGACAGTGTGAGACGATGAAG
>BRZM01003863.1:0-14495 GCA_033238685.1 Lates japonicus
GATTCAGGTGTAAAGATTTATTTTCCAGGTTTACAAAGATTGATTGACACCCATAAACAAAATCATATTGACCCTTATTTGAGCCTACAGATGCTGTGTTGTTTTCCCTCTCCGCTTATTTACAACTCACGTTTTCCTCACATATTTTCAAAGCAGTGACAGTCACTCTGCAATAAAAGAATAGTTCTAATTGAGGAGTGATGAGAGCTTTGTGTCTCAGAGGCTCATACCCTCAGTAGATCTGCACACATCAAAACAAGTCTTTCTTTGTCTGCTATGGGCTTTGGCATTGAGAGTAGACTCCATAAAACGAATGAAGTACTCTGCTTACCAATCGCATAAAATGTGATTTATGATGAGAGCATGCAAAACAACAGCTCATTTTTCCCCTCTTCTGGTACCGTGAGTTCATGTGTCTATAGGTGCTAAATCGTGAAACTTTACCTGTAAGTGGCCTCTGATTGATGCCTTAGCTCTGGTGGCCAAGTGCGGAGTAAACTCTCTTTAAGGAGCAACAGTCCCTCTTGGCTTCAGGGCTGTGTCAAACGGATCTTGGCAGTTTTGAATGTCATAAAACAAACCCCACGGAGAGCAAAAGGAGGTTGTTACATAGGAGTAATGTGCTGTCAGGAGAAGCTAACAAGCCACTGGCATATTCCTCTTTATTCTTCCACAGGAGCTAAGACTGACTTGACAAAAAAGGCATTTTGACACTTAATTCACACTGAAATCCACACCACTTAATTTAAGGAATGGCTTGTGAATTATCCTACAATGGGATGACCTCATACCCGGCGTCTTAATTGGTTAAATAAGTGTGAAACCTCTGGATGTAAAATCCTTTTTTAAATTTTAATGGCTTTTTAACACAAACGCCTTGTGGGATTTTGTGTCAGGATTGATTTTTTAATCTTTATTATTTTGAGGGAGGGAGGATAGTAGAAACACTTGAAAGCTTGATCCGGTCGTGAATAATGGAGTTTTCATATTTCAGGATTGCACCTTCACTCTGGATGCTTGAACAGAAACTTTCCTGCCGTTTACATTTTTTTACACAAAAGACTGATTTCTCAGCTACAGTAGTATAATAACTAATTAACCTCCTAACCCAATTGTAGCAATCAACAATATGTGAGCTCAGTATAAGAAGGTTTAAAGTGCCACCTGAAACCTTAAGAAATTGTTTGACATTTTGGGAAATATGCTTTGTTGGAGCGTTAAGAAGGGCGATATTCATGTCCATATGAAGCTAACATTACAGCCAGCAGCTGGTTAGCTTAGTTTAGCAGTAAGTCTGGAAACAGCTAGCTTTTTAGAGCTAGGCTAGCTGTTTCCCCCTGTTTCCAGTCTTTGCGCTAAGCTAAGCTAAGCTAAGCTAACTGCTGACTCCAGCATCAACTGTCAGCAAGAAAGCAAATAAATGTTTCCTAAAATGTCAAGCTTTAACTTTAAGTTTTAATAAACATCATGCGAAAGCTAAGTATATGGTTAAGAAAATCAATGGCAAAGAATTGTGTAAATTCAGACCTAAGGTTGACAGAAATTGCCTCAAACTACACATTCTCACTTTGATAGACGGCTTGTACAATAGCTTGAAGCGCACTGCTGCGTCCACTCTTAATCTGTATCAGTGCTGTGATTTCATGCTGTGCTTCACGATGATTGTGACTCCAATAGCTGATTCATTAATGCTGCTTGAAGGAATAATGAGGCGACTGTGTCTAGTACTGCTCCTCCAGTGCCATATGCATACAGTTGGCAGGCAGCTCTCCTTTTAATAGGCCAGGCAATGCCTTGGCAATCTCAGAGCCCCTCCGTCCAGTGCAGACATTCAACAGGATTAGTGTGGCAGCGCCGCAGCTCCTCGAAGCCAGCCGCTGTTGCTGCAGATCGCCCTTTTGAGCAGAAATCTGCCCTCGGAAGCTGAGCTAAAATTAGACCAGCCATCTGTGATTAAAGCAGCTAAAAATCACACGTCTGGAGAAATTTATAGCATGTAAGTGCTTCCATTTGGGCTAAGTTGCTGAATAACGGCTGATCACTCTCTTGTTCTTTCACAGCATTTAAATCTTCACAAATGTGTGACAGTGGGTAGTAAAATGGAGATTGGGGTGTTTCACACCTACTGCATCCTTGACAGCAGTTTTTAGCACTTTTTCACAGACCATGCAGGTCCTCCTCACGTGTGCGACATGCTAAAGCCCAGGACTTTCATTGATCTCCAAGCACAGTTCTCCACCCACCCCGCCCCTCCACAAACTGCCCTTCAGCCAGATCAAACGTAAAGCATCTCCTTTCAAGCCCCACTTTCCTTTCATGTTCGCAGTGCAGGCCCTTGTGCGTGTGCATACGCCTCCGTTATGGTGGTCTCTTTTTTGCTGTGTACTGTGTGGGTGAGGGTGACGGCACTCATGCATGCATGAGCTCAGCTCCCGGTACAATTGATGGGACAGAGTTCTCTCTCTCTCTCAATCCCCCCACCCTGCCTGTGCCCAGATCAGCAGCAGTTAATGAAAGTGGATTGATTTTCCTGTACCTTCTGCATACAGCGTATAATTTGAGGGATGAAATCGACTAGGAAAACAAAAGATCCTACAGCATTTTGTTACATTTTCTGTTTTATTTATCGGATTGCCTGCATAGCACAATAAAAATAATTTGTAGAGGTTTGAAACTGCACAAGACTGAAATCCACATCACCTCAAACTATAATATATAATATATACAATAAGACGTTAGAGGAGTAGGTCAACATATTGGGTGGATTTTGTCAAGAGTTGGATGATTATAAGATTGATGCCTTTTTTGTGTATATGGGTTAAGGCTATAGGCACTATCTAGCAAAACACATGTAAAGGTCACTCATTAATACAGTATTTTATTTTAATATCCATGTTTTTAAGTGGGAGAATTTTGTTAGCCCAGGGCAGAGTCAAGCTAGCTGTTTCCACTTGTTTCCGGTTGTAATGCGAATTGAGCTAACTAGATGGTGGCGCTAGCTTCGTGTTTAGCAGACAGATGAGAGAATCAGTCTCTAACTTTTGGCAACAAATCAAATTGGTAGACTTACCAAAATGTAAAATTATTACTCAAAACTCATAATATCATGTACAAGTTTTGGGAAATACACTCTCTTACCAAGAGTTTGAGAATAACTAAGATGATTAGCTTAGCTTAGCATTTGAAACAGATGGAAACATCTTGCCTGCTTCTGTCTAAAGGTAACAAAAATGTATACATTTCTAAAGTTCACAAAGTAGCACATTATATTTTGTTTGTTTAATCCATACAACTTCAAATAGATAAATCATTAGATAAATAATTTCCACCTATTTCCAGTCATGCTTAGTTCAGCTAACTAGCTGTTAGTGCTATTAATGCATAATATCACAGGTATGTTTAAAGTCCTAGATATTCTGGTAATCAACAAAATGTGAGCTCATTCATAATTTTAGAAGAATAAATAAAATACCCTCTTAAACATAAAGGAATTGCTATTTTTGGGAAATACACTTTCTCGCCAACAGTTAAGAAGACAATACCACTTTTATATCTGTCCATCCATAGATGTCATACTGTTCCTTTCAACTCATATGATCGCAGGTGTGAGAAAGTCCTAAAGAGAGTAAGTTTATGATAGCTATGAACTCATATAGTCAACAGAAACAAACTAAGAGAAGCTGGATTAGCATTTCACATTATAACCCTCCCCTCTCCAATAAAGACTCTGTGTCAGAGCCCGATCACACTGATGGAAGGAGACGGATGGAGGACTGCGAGGGGATTATAAATACTTGTAAGCGCAGTTTCCCCTCCTCTTGCACTTAAGGATGGATTACGACATCTTGCAGGCTTGTGCTCAGCCTGTAGATGGCTGCTCCTCCTCCTGATGACCCTCCTTTCATCTCTTCATCCATCCTTTCTCCCTCTTCCTTTACCCTTGCTCTGTTTTTATAGCCAGCTTGTCCTCCGGCAGGTGATGCTTTCCTTTACAGTTTGCTATCACGGTGGTGCGTCTAAGCTGCACCTCTGGCAATTGATGTTGAGTCATCGTCTAATTGCTCACAATTTCAAACCGACTGTCTGATCTCACCTCACCAGCTTCTCAGCACAACTTTTACAGTCACGCAAGCAAATATTTTCATCTAGGAAACATATGTCTGCTTTCAGGAAAGAATAACATAAAAGTGTAATAATTCTGCTCTGCCAAGCCTTTATATGTGCAAATAATCTTATCACCTAAGCTAAATTCATTATGTTAACAGGATTGTTGCACAATTATCAGCAAAATATGTTAATTGGAAGTTCCTCTAGGAGTTTTAGCATATCTGTTTGTGTTTGTTGTACATATAGAATAACATAAGTAAAATCACCCCCCCCACGCCCCCATAGCTCAATCTACTTTTGCACCAGTCACAACCCTGTCTTGCCTGTATAAAAAAAAAGCCCAGAAATCACTGGGTTATTGTTGGATCAAAATAGAAATAAGCTCAGTCCGGGTCCTTAAACAACATACTAGTACAGTGCAGAGTAATATCACTCTTTATCTGCAGGCTGCTCCACTGTGAAGCTGACATTTAGGAAAAACAAACTGAGATTTTGTTAACCTTTGGACACTTTATAGTTGTGTGAACTCACTCACAGATGGCTTGTGCTCACAAATGTCAGCATGGTGTGGCGAACCGCAAGGAGAAATGAATATCATTACATAAGTGATGACGGCATGAGCAGGGATGGCCTCAGGTGTCCTGACAGTCAGGATCTACAGCATTTGTGTGGTCGTAAAATTATCTCTGCGTGGGAATATCACAAAAGAGCGGAAACAAAATCCCAGTAGTATCAAAATTCGCTCTCTTTTGTTCAGGTTTTTGTAGGTAGTGTCAGTGTAGCTGGTAGTAATACCAATCCTTTAATGGTTTTTCTATCTTGGTCTACATTTGGTCCCAGTGAGTGTTACATGGGGTGCTGGAGATGAAGCCAGGGAAGGAGGCCAGACACCCACCCACACACACACACACACTCTCCCTCTAGTAGTAGTGCCTTTCTTCCACTTGCATCATTTTTTTTTCCTGTTTTGGCAAAGCAACACAACAAAAAAAATGTATTTTTCTGGGTAAGGAAGCATAAAATAGAGATTTTGAACAACACGTTAAAGTTTAGCTCTGCTTGATTTATATGAATATGTGTAATCACCATTGGAAGTGGTTTAATTTTCCGCCTGTCTTTTTAGGTTGTCTAACACTGAGTCAGATGTAATTTATTTCTGTCTTGCTGATGACCGTGACCTGCAGACTGTCAGCCATTGTTACTTCATATGAAACAGCTGCCAGTGGCTGTTAGTGACCAGCAGAGGAAGTCAAATGGGATTTTACAGGTGTCATATTCTGGACTGGTGTGCACCTCAGACTTCAACAAACCAGTTCTTAAAATCGCATTTTTCCTTGTCTTCTGTGCTTTTTAGAGCATTAATATGATAAAGAAACTCTGTTTAGCCCAAGGATATGAACGTTCTGTTTGGCTGCTTTGCCAAATGTGTAGCTCTGTTTGCTACTTGGAGGTAGTGGTGGGGAAAAAAGCTCCCAAATGACTGAAATACGAAATCATACTAGAATTCTAATCATCAGATGACCCGTGTGTTTGGTGAAATATGGTCAGTGATTAATGACAAATTTGCACTTCACAAAGTAGAGACAGAGCAGATTGGAACATGATTAAATTGCAGACAACGACCTTCATAAAATTATAAAATTGCAAGGGGACAGCAAGTTATACTAGTCCCATAAATAGAAAAAGAGGATGCTCTTTTCAGTCTCTCCTCTTAAGGATTAAAGTATTCACAGCTTAACTGGATAAAAGGCTTTGCTAGGTGCTGGAAGGACAATAAGAAGCGATACAAAAATAAGTGTCTTACCCTGCAAGGTAAAAGGAAAGAAACAGAAGTTTTTGTGAATCAACAGGTGATTGCAATAGCGACCACCTCCAACAACTGGGTATTCATAGAACTCTTAACCAGCTCTTCATGAATGATATCTAGTTTAGGGCTCAATCTAAAAATAATTTTTCATTAATGACTAATCAATCAATTAACTTATTGGCCGAAGTCACATCAGAAAATTGTTAAGAAACTCATCACAGTTGTCCTCGGATGTCTTGTTTAGTCCAAAACCCTTAAAATATTCATTTCACTATAATGTTAAGAGAGGCAAGAAAGCAAATTTTCGCATTTTAAAGAAAGGAAAGTTTGGATTTTTCACATAAAACTATGGCTTAAGTGATAAATCCATTATCCGATTAGTTTCTGTCAGTCTGCTACTCATTTAAGGTCTTCTCTTCACACTTTGTATCACAGTAGTTGTCCACACTTTTGAGATTTTGGGGATTTTAGTGTCCAGTGTTGGGAAGGATGACCAACAGGTCAAGCTCAGTGTCAAGCAACCTTTCTTCAGTATGTGGGTGGCTTGGCTTGTTCATGGACATTAGCATTAACTGTCTTATTAAAAGTAGCAAGAGGAGAATGTCATCACAAACGTCAGAGGGCTTATAGGCAATATAATCTCTAGCAAACCACAGGTATGGACAGCTTATCTTGTAGGTATTAAATCCCACACAAGGAGCTGTCACAGCATCTCACTGTGTAAATGTCCCCACACAGAAAGCCTGTGAAGGAGCAGTCGATCCACCTGTGGGCCGGTGTGTCATCACACTCTGTGAAAGTAAGACCTGCTCCTCCCTCCTTTCAGACGAATGAGAGGGCTGCAGAAAGCTCGGCAGAAAGCCAGATCAACCGTGGGCGAAGGGAGCTCTGCGCTCACGGTG
Source organism: Lates japonicus (assembly GCA_033238685.1). Classification (NCBI taxonomy): domain Eukaryota; kingdom Metazoa; phylum Chordata; class Actinopteri; family Centropomidae; genus Lates; species Lates japonicus. Next base: position 6,817 of record BRZM01003863.1, read on the forward strand.
TATCAGGTTCCACAGGTGGAAACACCACCCAGCTTCAGCCCCGTCACTCGACCTCATTTATTGGGCCTCTTTAGTCAGCTCTGACTGCTCACATGAGGGCGTTAATCCAGCCAGTCATGAAGATGAGAGGATGATCTTCCCCGGGCCAAACACCTTCTGCTGCTTTATTGTCCTGCTAGTGAGAGGAAGTTGTTTTTAGTATGGACTGTTGGTAGGATGGTTGGTCAGTTCAAACCTGGCTGGGTGAAAGTAGCCGTACAATCTTAAGCGGCCATTAGCAAGGAGTTTTTTGTAGTGTGCAGACAGATGTCAATACACAAACTAAAGATGCTTGATTTTTTTGAAAGCGTACTGTTAATCCTGTTGTCCCAGAATGCTGTGCACAGCACAAATTGTGCCATTTCTGTTGTGTTCTGCTGCCTGTGAATTTTCATTTGGAAGAAATTAAGACACATTGTGGGTTGTGGTCAGACAGCTCCAGAGACAGCTTGGAAAATATAAAAATAACTATAAAAACTATTAAATCTTTGGAACAACATTTAGCTTTCTCTTTGTGAAGTTTCCATGATTAAAGTGGCAATAACTGTCCAAAGTCACATATCATATATAATTTTAATGTCCGTTCAAAACAGCTAAATACACGTATTTCTTTTACGCTGCTACTTTGTTTAAAATGTACTTGTACATTCAGCATACTATGATTATTAGGACAGAGTTTATACAGCACTTTATGTAGTGTTAGTGTGGAAATGGGACACAGTTTGGTTTCACAAGATCTAGCAACATAGTACAAGTTACATTCAGTTGGGCTTCACTAATCAGCATTGCTTCTAATTTAAACATCATTTAGTTAATTAAACTGGGAAACTGAACTGTGCATGTAGCTGGAAGGCACTGCAGCTGTTAGCTTAGTACAAAGACTGGAAACAGGGTGAAACAACTAGCATGGATCTTCTAAAGGTAACACGTCCACCATCATCCCGAGTCGACATATTTTCAGCTGGAGTGTAACTGTATGGAAAAAAAACTCCAGGAGTATGTTAGACATCACAGACTGATGATAGGTTGAAGAATATATCAGTCATCCACTCTATGATGTCTTTATGATATCTGTACTCATCACTATTCAAAATAGTAGGCTCCAGAAGAAGGAAGTCACGACTACACACAGGGTCTTAAAACCCCAAACCAATTGGATTTGGGGGATTATAAGACTCTATCTGAGATAAAACAAGATTCCTGTTTCTCCCTACTTCCTGAGAGCAGAGGAGTTTGGTTTCAGCTGAGAAATACAGGCCTGGAGGAATTTGAGGTTTGTTTGTGTATAAGTTAATCCTGGTTATAACTTGAAAAGACAAAGGGTTTAAGCGCCAGGATAAACATGGCTAATGATCTGGCAGCCAGATAAGCAAGGAGTTCCTCAAGACTGCCGTGTAAATTAAATGAGAAAATACCTGGCCCGGGACAGAGGTCTGTTTAAGTGTTAATGTGCACAGACTTGTACTCGCCAAAGCCTCATGCTTGCAGTTGGTTTGTTTAATGTATAACGTTCATGGTTCGGACAGGCAGTGCCTGTTGGGTGTGTTTGACACCTCGCCAGGGGAAGTTACGAATATTGTAAGGCAGCTTTATTTATACAACATTTACACACAGAGGCAATTTAAATTGCTTTAGGAAAAGACAAGCAAAGTACAAAATAATATATAATATATAGTAGCAGCCAAACCTGATTCATATTTGTTTGAATATCAGTCTTTGCCATCTAAATTTGCTGAGGCTTAAACTAAATAGACTTGATAAGAGATTTAAAAGAACTAGATTCAATAAATAGATTTGATTTGCTTCAAATCAGTGGACTGACTTATGTTCTCTGTATTTTTAAAAACATTTTCTGTAGATCAAAGACGTGTCCATACCAGTGAAATTTATTCAGGTTTGCTTTTCGCGGTGTGAGAGCTGAGAGCGACAGGCAAAAGCATTTACCTGGCATTAATACCAAAAGCTTTTGTGGATAAATTGTTTGACAACACAATGACTCGCTGCCAAGAGTTAGGTAAGAGAATTGATAGCCAGCAATCACAAGGCTAACTTAGCATAACGCCACAGCTTGGCTCTGGCTCAAGGTTAAGAATGGGCCGTACACATGTTAATTATCGCTTTAAATTTGCTGCTAGACTGTTTTGTTTTACCTTTGGTCTTCTGGCTTGTTTCACATTTAATAGACATGAGAGTGATAACAATCTCTAATCTAAATCCGGCAATAAAGATCTCCACTGCTAAACATGCAAACATTTCAGTAAAGGAAGGATGGCAGCTGTTTTATATTCCTTATTTATGGATGATCTGTATTTATTTATGCGCTTTGTGTTCTCTGCACCACCTGCATGTACAGCTGTATAGACCTGGATGTTATAACCTTGGCGTGGCTTTAGCCTCAAGGCCAGCAGAGATGACACCTCAGGGCCGCTACCATGCATGAGGGCATACAACCTGTTCTGTGCTTTTGTTCTTATGAACTGTTACATCAAAAACCGTAGTAATAAGCTTGACAGATATTTACCGCTTATTTAGGTTTAAGCTGCAGAACCGTGAAAGCAGTCTGAACCAGCAAGTCCTCTTTACTGCTACTACTGAGTCAAACTAATTCTTAATGAATAAAGCACCAAGCATCAGTTTAATCTCTAGTTTAAAATTTGGCTGAAATTGAAGTTAAAAAGGAAGTTTTAGATGGGATTAGATTAGGTTACATGTAACAACAGACTATATTAATAGGCAGATAGGTCTTAATCTAAACAATGAAATCTAATCATAAAGACAGTTTTTATCATGTTCTTCATTTCAGTAATATCTTTGAAGCTGAGAACAATGCTCAACAAGCAGCCACACCCAGAACACCCGCACTATCACTGGCTACCCATCAGCACTTAATCCCTTGATTTAATGACTGAAAACTTTCCTCACCACACACACACACACATGCATTGCTGAGGACTTGCAGACTGAAGATGCTATACCTGACAAGATGAGTCAGCCCCTCAGACACTGGAAAAACAAAACAAAATAATTAAAAAACACCCTCCTCTTACAAGGGTTGAAAGGAGATGAGTTGGTTTGTACATGCAGCGAGGCCGCTTGAGTCAGCCCAGCACCGCTAACATGAACAGATAGCTGTGTCTGTGTCTGTGTGTCTGTGTAGATCAGGGGGTTTCATCGGATAGTGATTAATATACAGCACCTCCTGATTCCAGCCAATCATGGGTGTGTCACGGGCGGGAGCCCTGTAATTGCCAAGAGGAGTTTCCCTCAGCTCATTCTGTGGGACAAAGTCAGTTGAGGTGATCAAAGGGCTGTATATTAATATTAATCTGTTATAACGGCTCAAGGAGTGAGGTACAGGGTTATATTTTATACTATGCTTCACCTTTTTGCATTAAGGCATGCACAAAACTCTGAAGCTGACCTTAACTGACCCCAGAGCCTCCAAAGCTTTTTGGCTTGTGACCCTTTAAAATGATGGTATGTCTGTTTATGGCGCCACATGTGGGAAAAAGTTTACCAGAGAGGGATTTTTCCCTCCTCTACTATTTAATTTAAACCCCCCAAGAGGTAAAAGTATCCAGTATTTCTCCAGAAAATAGCAAAATGTATCAAATAAATGAATACCTAGAAACAGCAATAGTTTTTAATCATCCTGTAGTGAACCCTTACTCTATCGTTGGACCCCTTGGTGGGTCCTCACCCCCAAGTTGAGTACCATAGCTTGACATAATAGTGATGAGCAGAGACATAAATACATATATTACTGAATTTGGATTGATTCTCTGTGGATTTGTCCCCCTCCATGTCACAGGCGGCCATTTCATTGGTTGTTGATGTAAAGACTACAGATTAGTTGTGGTTTAAAGTCATTATAGCTGAATATAAAGGAGGGGGAATTCCTTATTTTTAGTGCAGCCACTAAGAAAGCTCTGAAATGTGGTTGCAATATTATGCAATGCGTGGTTTCTCTGTTTTGAATTAGTCTCAGTGCAGCCTGCAGCTGAGGACGAGATAAGGACGCCTGAGTGATGCCAAACAATAGAAAGCAGTTGATGCGTTTAGATATTATGAGACGAAGGACTTTCTCAGCCTGATCCTGGAAATCATCCAGATTTAAACAACCTCATTTACTTTTTTATTGAATTTTACTACTTCAAGAGTTTAATGTTAATTTTCCACCGTACTTTCATTTCCTGTCCCTGAGCCTTATAAATATGACAGTTTCTGCACCCACACACACACACGCTGACACACTCCCTCCCCACAACATATCAGGCAACCTTAGAAACCCATTAAAGTGTGCTAGCCTTATCCTGTCTCTTGTAATCAGGAATGAAAGGAGATGGGAGAGGGTGGGAACGCTGGGACTACGCCTGGGATACACACCCTAAAATGATTTAACTCATTCAACCAGTGGAAAAAAAGACTCATACAAACATACAGTAAAAGTGGTGAATTCAGTGATTCATATTACAGGTCTTTTGTGCAGCTGGTTATGCACCTAACTGTGACAAATCCCTGTCTTCTTCCTTAATTTAGGGCTCTGCCTGAAGCAAGCTCACTCACTAAAACATGCTCATGCAGACTCAGAGTTAAAGTTCAACACTCCATCACAGAGAGAGACACCAGAGCTTTTCAGAGCAGCAAATTAGAGCACAAAGTGCAGCTTTTAAAAAAGGAAAACCAGCACAGGAATGCTGTTTTGGCAGAAGGTGTATCAGTGTGAGTGTATGTACAGGCAAAGGTGTGTTCTTGAATGTCATTCGCCACAGGGAATAACATGATGGTAAGGTGGGACTTGTCCTCCCTGAGAAAATGTTAGGGCAGTTTATTACCTGAGCGAATCACTCGCAGAAAGCGAAGCACACATGAGCTACAAGGCGAAGTCGATACTAATAAAAGTGCAGAATCTGTGAGCAGAGCTGCTGGATTCATCATCATATCCCAAAATACGACGCGGCAGTAATTCTTCTGCACCAAGTCTGTAATTATACTTGAGCTAATGAAAAACAACTGTGCCATAAATCATAAACAGCAAACAAACGGTCCATAATCAGCTCGTTCCCGATTCTGTCTCATAGTTTCTCTCGTGCATGCTCATACAGATAACTCACAATCCCACACACGTACAAACAAACACACACATGCGACATTCCTCAATAGCTGCAGAGTTTATTGGGTGACAGGGTGGTGTAGGGAGACTGTCCTTAAGCTGCAGCATCTAGGCTCAAGCTCCTTGCAAACATATGTTATTATTTTTAATATTATTTCTGTTTGTGGACTGTGTTGGATCAAAGTCAGGAGGTACAAGCAGCTAACAGGTGAGCTGCTACCGTGCAGAGCCATGCTTGTAAAAGTGTAAGACATGATCAGTCTTGACTGGCTGTTTTGTTTCTCTTCCTTTTCCTTACTCTTCCTCCTTTGAAGAATTTTTCATTGTGCTTCTCTTTTCTCCACAAAGAGTTTTTGATCTCATGACAACATCCTGATCAAATACAGACATGCACATGTCTCTGTGAGGCTTCTTAAGAGCAGAGGTGCTTTGAGGTAAAGGCAGCTATGCTAACATGCTAATGGTTAGCAGGTATAATGTTGACCGTGTTCCTCATCGTAGTGTAGCATGTTAGCATGCTAACATTAGCTAATTATCACTAAAGATCATGGGAATGTCATTAGTTTTACAGTTGTTTGGTCATAAACCGAAAGACTGGGCAAATTAAGACCTGATGATGGCGCTAGATGAAAAGTCACCAATGTTGTTAACGTTACTTGTTCCTGAAAGATTTCACTCAAAACCACAAATATCAACCTCACGAAGGTGCCTGAGGAAAATATAGAACATCACCAAATTAGGATTCATCCTCTGGGGACCATAAAAATGTCTGCAATCCATCCATTAGTAGTTGAGAGTATTTGAGCGTAAGCCAAAGTGGTGGATCAACATTGCATAGATCCGTGCTGTTAGCTGTGGCTGTAAACGTCTACGGTGCATGTTGTTCTCAGTAAAAATAAAAAGTTGCATCTGCTGCAAAAATAATTAAAGCAGGAGCTCGTGAATTAGTTCACAGTCAGAGCCTGTGGTGGTTTCACATTTGACTCAACATATTTCCCAGCTCTGCCAGCTGATTTCAGTCAGTGCGTGTAGACAGACACAGACTATATATCAGATAATAACATACAGTAACTTCATGTGATCTCTGTTCAAACTCCACAGCTGCTGAAGGACATTTAACAGTTTAACAATGGACTTAAACCCCTAAAAATAACACAGAGCCATGTGTGCGTAAAGTGACACAGACTAAATATTTGTTTGCATAAGTTTGTCTTTTTCCACTGATCCTGTTTGAAGAATCCTCCACTGTGTGATTTCGCTCATCTCAGAGAGAGATCATAAAATTCAGCCAGAGTTACTGTCATTCAAGAACAGCTGTCAAACTTGTTTTTCCTGTGAGTCCCACCCATTGGCTGCAGGCTAGTGTTAAAGCTGACTCTGTGTGTGTGTGTGAGTGTGAGTGTGAGTGTGTGAGTATACTCTCTGCAGAAAAGTCAGTGGTTGAGAAGGGTGTGTGAAGGACAAATGTTTGAAAAGACCCGAGGAGGAAAGAGGCGAGATGCACCTCGATGGCAGCTCCTAATTGAAATTCCACTGCGTGCATCACCTGGTCAGGTGGATGCATCACCTGTCCTCTCAGCAGTTTGCCTTGACGCTCCTCCACACCTGTCATTCTGCTTCACCCTGCAGATGTCACGAGGAAAAAGAAATAGCAATACATGTGTTAATGCATACACATTTTATTTTAAAACATACTTCAAAGTTGTACGATGCATTTTTTGTCGTATATATTATATATTTTTTTAAATGATTAATTCATATCTTAGCTATGCAAGCAAATAAAGAAATTGTTCATGCTAAGGTACACACACATTTCCACCTTTATACTTGTGAAGACTCTCAGTGACTCTGAACCCAAACCTCAACCATCTCATCTACACGCCCAGCCCTAAACCAAACTCTAGCCTTAAATGTAAAGCATAGTCTTAACTCTAAAATAGACGCTGAATTTTTTTTGTTTCTAAAAAAATGTCCTCTTATTCTAAATTTACTAAAAATGTCCTGACTTTCAAAAAACATCCTCACTTTCCAAGATTGCATTTACATTTTTAAAATGTCCACAACTTTAGTTTCATTCAGTTTATCAATATGCTCACTTTTAAATATATTCCCCACTTTCCAAAATGTTTTCATCTTTCAAACTCTCTCCATATTTGTATGAACTTTTCCAAAATGTCCCCACAAAGATAGAAGTACATCAACACACCCTCTGTGCCTCCAGCTTAGTTTGGGGAGAGTAGGGGAGTGGTTTTTTGGCTCAGCAGGTTTAGGAGAATCTGGAGAGGTGTGGTCATCAGCCTCCAAAAACGATCCTCCCCCGCCAGTTTGTTGCAGTCTGCACCAGAGAGGGACCGAGGGACCGGGGCGGACAGGTGGAGAAAGGGAGAGGTAGAGAGAAAGGGAGAGAGAGACAACCGGCCTGTGGTGCCCCCCTCCTCCGGTAAACTTCCACGGCTGCCACTTCGTAGTCAGAATGAGTTTGTACGGGTCTCAGCAGGGCCTGAACCGCAGGATCGGGTCCAAAGGC
>BRZM01003867.1:0-60128 GCA_033238685.1 Lates japonicus
TTTTTAGCAAGAGATTTGTGCCACTTACAAATACTGATTACTGTAGAATTTATTTAAAAACAAAACACCCTTGTCCTGCTCACAGTGTGTATTTTTAAGGCCTGGTGAATTTTATTTTACACTCACTGAAAAGTTTTTTGTTTTTTTTTTCTGTATTCTTTATGTAGCTGAGGGTGTTATTCCTCAAACAACAGTGCAAAGACATTCTATGCAATATACTGTCTTTCACACTTTAATCTAACCTAACTGTGCCCCCAAATAAATCAACATATATTTATCTCATTTGTGTGAGTTTGATCAGTCACACAGGTTTGTCCCAGCTACAGGAAATGTACAGGCATGAACCCAGCCCTGACTAACATATAAGATACCCTAAAATAGTGTTTTAATCTTGAAAATAAAATAAAAAATCTGTATTGTCCCCTTTTAATTCCATGTAGATGTTCATTCATGTCATTCACACACCATATGTCATATTCTGAGGAATGATAAGACCCAGATCAAAAGAAAATGTGCTGTAAAAAAAAGTGCAGCATCTGTATCCAACAAGTTTTGCAAAAGAAATTAAAATATTTAACTTTGATTACAGGAATAAAATCAGTGAAAGAAATATAAATCAATACACAACATGTGACAGTTTATCAAAGCAGTGACACTGATGACACAGTCTGATCATTACACAGCACTGCACTGAGCATGTGTTTTAATGTAGTCATAAGACTATGAGGTGTGTGTGACCCAGTCTCAGAGTTTCATACTGAAAAGAAAGTGTGCTTTAATATCACACTCAGGTTTGTAACATCAGGGGTGGTGATGGTTACAGTAGGTTTTATGAAGTGAGACTGAGTTTGTGACTTGACTCTCCTCAATTTAATCGGGATTTTATGAGCATATCCTTCACATGCAACATCCCATCCCTGAAACTGAAATGCAGAAAGCCTCCACTTTCACTTCTGTTCGTTTTGTAGGAAGTTGAATTAGTGTCAGTTCATTTGCTCAAACTAGTGACAAACTCTCCTCTCTGCTCAGTGTCCCTCCCGTCTTTCCTGTCAGTGTGAGTACCAAACCTCTCAGTGACAAATGTGGCCACTTGTTGTTTGAAATGGTGAAAAACAGCCTTTGATTACTGTGGATGTTGGTGTTAATCTGCACACTGATGAAGAGCTTGATGAAACTCTTCTTGAGCCACACAAAACGTTCCTTCTTCTACCATTTCTTCTCTTTAACATCGCTCATGGAAGCAAATCAACATACATGAAACCTGTCTCTCTGTGGTGTTCATTAAAATAGTTGGAGTTCCTCACACACATTTATAAGTCAAAGGTCACTGCCCATCTGTCTCTACAGGCTGGCTATTTTCTTTGGTAACGGAGCAACAGGTTTCTTCACCGGCCCCGTTGTTGCCTACAGACTCCAGTGTGTGGATGAGGTTTTCCAGCCCCCACAGGTAACCATCCTCTCGGTTGCCCTCCTGCCAGGGAATATCGTGGTTCAACGTCTGTCCCTCTGGTAACACTGTGGTCTTACCAAAGTCAATGATCCAGACCTGTGCGTTGCCGGTGTGGTCATGGATAAAGAGGAGAGAGCTGCCGATGACCTTTGAAGAAAACAAGACAGCTTTAATATTAGTTTCTGCTTTTCTCTCCTCTCCTCTCTCTCAATCCATAAATACAGTCGAGTGACAAAGGAAAAACTAGAATAATGAGTAATAGATGCTGATACTTCTAAGCAACAGAGTAGCTATTAAGATTGTATTTAAAATTAATTTTCCATCCCCTGAGTCACCTTTAATACTGAAGACTACATGATACAATCGCAAGTGTGAGCAAAGAGGTCTAAACAGCAAAGCTAAAAGGAAAAACAGCTAAAAAGTTAGATAAAATAAATGGATAAATGGTTGAAATATTTAGCTAAAAGTGCTTGGTGCTTGAGTTTATCTGATGGGGCAGTATGGTTTGGGAACCTCTGCTGTTCACGGTCACCAGTTTTACACCCAATTACACACCTACACCACACACTCACTGACTCTTTTGCCTCCCACTGTCTGATCGCTGTCTCATTGTCCACAAAATGGTACACACCTCACACCTCGGGTAAAAAATAGACATGAGCATCCATACAGGTTGCTTGGGCACAGAATACACACACGGTTTGAACTCCTAGCTTTTTGCAGTGCTGCATGTTGCAGAGGTAGAGACAACAGCTCAGGACAATTGCAAGAATTCAGGCCATACAGGCTTGTCCTTTTTCCTTCTCCATTATTGCTTTACTTCCCGCTTTCTTCCTCTGTTTCTCTCCTCTCTCCCAGCCTCCTTTTTCCTCTCAGTTTTTCCTAGATGGTCCTCCCTCATGATTTGCGGTCTCTTGGGTGACAAGTTTATTAAACATGAGAGAAGATGGAGAAGAAAAAAGTGAACTCAGAGCCCTAACACTCATTGATATTACCTTTTTATAAGTGTTGCGTTTATTTTTTCTTAGTGTGATTTGTGTGCAGTGAGGCTGATATAGTTGTTATCTGGAGAGGGGTGGACAGCTTTGATACAGGACTGACAGTGTAATCTCTCTCTTTCACACACACACACACACATCTATAGGATATAGAGCTATAGGCTGTGACTGTTAAATACTGGTTTAAATACTTAGGAGCAAGTCAAGTGAAATTCATGAAGGCAGTTTTTGAAGTGTTACATTTTGGTGGAAACAGTAGATATACGCAGTCATGACAGAGAAATTACAGTTATTATATTTTTTAAGTTAACAAATCCTATGAAAAGATCAAAACCAATAGTGTGTTAGCCTGTCTCTCAAAACTTTCTAAGCCCATTTGCTCCATTTTTAAGGTTCAGTAATTTCCTAAAACAGGAGGATAATAATGTTTTACTTAAACATTACTCAAATGGGAAGGACTTTTTGATTGGAACAATTTTCAGGCTGCATCTACTGTTTAGACACTGGGGGGTGGCAGCAATAATCTGTAAACACATTATATAATCATATTAAACAGTTGGAATGGCAAGCATGCTAGCTAACTGCTGCTTATTTACACATCAAGAGGACATTGGGTGACATTATCCTACATTTGGAGTTGTGTTCCTGCTATCTGATGAATGCGATTCCATTCATTTTTAATGTGTCTCTGGTTTGCACCAACTCCTGACAGGAATATACAATTCTTTAGCTGCTAAATGCTGAAATTTGTTCACTAGATAGTTGTCAACTTTGACGGTCTGCTGTTTTGTGCTAGGCAGGTAGTGTACCATGGGTTTATCAGAGCTTTTTCTCTGAAAACAGCTGTCTGCTGCTGCTGAAAACAATGCTGATGATGAGAACAGTACAAGTGAAACAAAACAAGTAAAGATGCATGTCATAAAACCAAAACAGTGAGCTGAGAGACACTAAAATGCTCTGTAGAGCTGATGAAAACTGCAGAGTGGAGTGCTAGTTCTCTGCAGGATCATCACTACGAGCAAGCCTTTTCTCTTATACATAATAATTTGATCTGCTGTTGATATAAAAAATATTGAATATAGCAGCTGTAAGCTTTGAAAAGCAAAGTGTAGTCAACTATCAGAGACAATACTGTGTCGCATTGGATATGCAAAAAATGAATTATCAGTCAGATGTAGGAAAAAAAATATCTAGAGGGAAAATATCAATAGCTTGAATTCCAGGGCCAAGACTCTGCTTAAACTGTTTATTTCCTAATGATTAAATGATTAGCTAGGCTAATTGAACCAGGAAATGAGTGAGTTACTCCAAGGACAAGCGGAGCTGTGCAGCTAGCAGGAAGACTGCTGAGTGCATCATCTCTGTGCCACCACGCTCAGTGAGGCAGCAGGGCTGAACAGTCTGAACCACAGGCCAAAAAAAAAATCAGAAACATAAGTGAGAAAAGGAATGACAGAGAGGAGAGACTGGGTGCAACGGAGAGGAAGCGTGTGAGCGTTAGTATGCATATGAGCGTGAGAAAGAGATGTTCCACATAGCGCTGGAGGTCAATGAGAGTTAATTTTCCTGCTGTCCTATCCGCTGGCTTCATTAGCAGTATTGGCAGTTAGGTGATGAATTCATTGTTTTCTCAAGTTTGTCTGCAACCATCGTTTATATGCGCTCCTCTCTTATCTCTTAGGGCCCTGCTCCCTGTTTTTCTCATCCCTTTTTCATCACCCACATGGCTCATTCCTCTCTTTTCTCCATCTTTCCTTCTCTCTCACACACTCTCTTCTTCTCCATCTTTTTTCCCTCTTCCTCCTTCTTAAGTTGATTCTTTTTTGTATAAATTTGCTTCTTCTCATCAGTAACATGCACTCTTTCAAGGGCAACATGTCCGCCAATAATCAATGACTGTTTGCTTACTATGTGTCTGTGTGTGTACATGTGTGTCTTGCATGTATAAATGGGTGCTTATTTGATTCTCTATGTGCGTAAACATCTTTTTCTTATCGCTCCCTCCTTCTCTCTCTCTCTCTCTCTTTCAGGTCTCCATCCAGACTTGCTTCTTCACTTCTTCCTCTTTCTCCTCCTCCTCCTCCTCTCTGTCACCTTTTTGACCTGACTCACCCCTAAAATGCTTTGCTAAAGCTGGTAAAATGGAACCAAATCAACTGTTCAATGGATTTGGTCCCCTTCAACCAGCTGTAGCTGTGCATTGATCACTCCGAACACACACGTGAAGAGGGACAAACAAACAGAGAGAGACGCGCTGGACAGACTTGAGCTAATTCACTGGAAAACAGCTTTAAGATCAAAAACTGAAGCTGCATTAGTTTCTTCACGGAAACAATTGGACTGAGACACAAAAACTCATCCATGGATAAATACAGAGCATGCATCAGTTACTCTGTGGATTTATCTCTATCACACAGATTACCCAAAAGACACTGAAGTCATTTGCTAAAGCTGAATAAAACAAGCCAGGTAAGTAATTATAGATACTGTATCTTGGTAAATTTGTATTTTTTTTTTTTGTTGTGTACTGCTATAATTGCATTGTTCTTTGGAGACGTTTTTATTGTTCTTTGCAGATTTTTTTGAATTGTGTGTGTGTGTGTGTGTGTTTTATGTGCAACATGGAGGTATGTTTGAAGAGCTATTGAGTGTAAGAAAAAATGCTATGTAAGAAAAGCATTTGTGTGTGTTTGTGTGTGCATGCATGTATGTGTGTGTCTCTGACTCCTAATGCACATGTCTGATCAATAAAGCCTCATCATGGAGTTCATATAAATTGCTGAAGTGGTCTTTGCTTTGAAGTGTGGTCTTACTGGAGGGGTGGTAAAATGTATAATGTTGTGGTGGGGGTGGGTAAGAAAGGAATTGCACACTAAACTAACTACTAAACTAAACTACTGGTTAAAAGTTTTGGGGAAATATAGCACTGACACAGTCTTTGGTAAACTCTTTTCACTACCAATGGTTTTGACCCAGTGTTAGTGTAGTGCACCTTTAGTTGCATCGAGTGCTTGGACCCAACAATACTTTGTGGTAGTCTAGTTTTTTTATGCTAATGTTTGGTTATTTAACTGAAATATGGTTATTTGACCTAGTTCCAGACACAAAACTCTTTGTTGACACAATTCATTGTTAGTTCAACAAATCAATGTACATAACTTGCATATCAGACATATATGTTTAAAAAGAGCTTGACTGTAGTGGTTCAGATTGGGTGAATAACCCAATAGTAACATGTAAAAATAGCATTAACACCAGGTCCAAACAACCCCTTGTATTGTGTGGTTTTTAACTCATTGGGTTAAGTTAACCCATTATTCTATCAATTCTGAGCCAGAGATTATGAGTGTGAAAGGTCGCACATGAGTGACGGTGGAGGAGAGGAAAGGAATTAGATGGAAGGAAAGGGACAAATGAAGAGAATGAGAATTCAAATAGGAAAAAAGGAAATGAAGCAGAAATGTGAGTGTTCCCCAAATCAATCTGTCTGTTCCCATAAGTTCACCTCCTGTCTTTCTTTTCCCACTCCTCACATCCTATACTCTTCCCTTCCTCACCCCTTCATCCTCGTCTCCTCCACCTCATCCTCCCCAGCCGCTGTATCGCCCACTGTGCGTGGCTCTGGAGGTGTGACAGATGTTTTAATGTGGCTGCGATTCCTTATCACCACTCAGCTGAAAGCTCCATTTGCCTTGGTCCGCCGTGATAGATGGGAGGCCGAGGCTGAGCAGAGAGGAGACGCTATGCTAACGAATGGGGAAGGAGGCATTTCAGAGGCTGAGGAGGTGGAGGGAGGAGGGGGACACGATGAAGATGACACAGACTGCTGGAAATGGTGGATGTGGTCATTTTCTGTTTTTCATGTCCTGGGTGTGATGAGCAAGTGAGTAATTATAGGACGGGAGGGGTGTGTATGCAATTACACTGCGATGAAACAGTGCTTGTCAAGACTGGGAGCGCTGCTGCAGAAATTGAGAAATCAAGCAGAACATACACGTTACAAATAAACTCACAAATAAACAAACAAACCGACAGCGATTTTGATTAAAACTCGATGTGTTTACAACCCGTTAAATCTGTGGGATTATTGAAAGTAGGTGGCATTACATCTTCTCCATGTTTCAAAGCAAGTGAAGAAAGAGAAAAAATAAGAAAAGGGCAGAAGTGATCCATCAAGACATCATACCTCAACCTGTGAACCAGGGATGCATTACAGCAATAAATGTACATTTTCTGAAATGTGAGAGACAAAGGACACACATTTTCTAAGATACTGAAAAAATATTTTATTGAAGACCTGATGGTTTCTCCACAAAATATAACATACTGTGTGAACAGGAATAAGGTTTTAGAACTGGTAGAACTATTTTTACTATTTCTCTGGTGTTGAAGGAATCAACCACAATATGTATAAATAATAAATAATAAATGATGAGTGGGAGTATTTCTTGACCATGGTTTACTACTTTAGAACATTAGACACATCATAAAGATATGGTATGAGAGGACTTTTCCACTCCTGGTTAAGTAGCTACCTGGAAAAGAGGTGTGAATGTTCAGACAAATAATATGGGGGTTCCTCAGATTTATAAAGGGATCTGTAAGATTTATAAACAACAGTACTTATCAAAAAGCAACAAACTCACTGTTTATTAAATTAAAGCCTTTATAATTCAGAGACTTTGCCAATTTTATAACTATTAAAATCATGTACAAGCCTAAAACAGATTACTACTTAAGTATTCAAAAGGTGTTTAGAATGAAACAAAGGGTTAGAACTGATATGTGTATTTCAGGGTGCATTTATGGAACAACTACAGTGATGAATGACTGAAAATATGCAATATACTTGCAATATAATTAATATAATTTAATGGGCAAATATAAAAATGTGAATGACATACTCACTTTAGTAAAGCAGGGACAGAGTTAAGTTTTAAAAGTGGTGGTTATGTTTTGTTAAAAGGGTGGGTGAAATTTTCTGTCCCTGGAAAAAAGAAAAAAGAAAAAGATTAACTTTCTGTGTTGCATCGTTTTCCCAAATTGTTAAATTATTTATGGCCAAAAAAAAAAAGAAAAGAAAAGAAAAGAAAAATCTTTTTCAGCCAGGTTATGATAATGACATACATTTTACAATACAACTCAACAACTATAACCTGCACAGTTGGAACCTCAGCCCTGAATACCAGTGTTTAGAAATCTTCCAAATATCCTTTTCAAAGACAAAAGGTCATATCAGACAACATATCACATGACTCACAAGCAGGACATGAGCAGGTCAGCTTTACACTGAATTCTATCAGGGAAAACTGACTGAGGCTCAGAATGAGAGATGACTGAGCCACTGCAGAGTACACCGGCCCATCATGGCATATGATAACGCTGCCCTTTACTGTACATCGATTTATTTATCAGCCCGCTGACATTGGAGAGCAAGGAGCAATGTGCCAAGTCACATAAAACAATGGGAGACATTTTAATATAGAAATTGAAATGGAGGTTAGAGGGATCAGAAAAGGAGGGGGTACTTTTGCAAAGTGCTGTGTGAGTGCATACGACTGAATGTACTGTAACCCTGTGTGTGTGTGTGTGTGTGTGTGTGTAACAATGTGGTGCCAGGCCTCATCATTCACACTGTATTGATGTTTGACCACATTCATCAGCACTGGCTGACATGGCTCTTTAAAGAAGGGAGGGCTCCTTTTCTCAACTTTCGGCCTCTGACTCCTCTCTTTCTCTCCTTCTGTTGACTCCTTGTATCCTCCACTACTGTCTCCTGACTTTGACCTGTTTTTTTCATCCTTCACTCCCATATTCTTCCACCCTGTACATCATATCCCTCTCTTTCCTTACTCCTCACCTCTATCCCTTGCCAATAACATTAAAGTATGTGGAGGTTGTTCACTGAATGTAAGGATGAAAAGCTGAAACAGTGAATCGTGGTTTCATCAGAATACACCAGGTACTTTTTCAGAGACTAGAACAAACTTTATTTTTCCTCTTTATTTTTTTTTCTTCTACTATGTACCAATATAAGACCAAATACCAGATATGGTAAATGGACTGCACTTACAGCACTTTTCAGGTTATATTGATACACTTCAGGACACATATTAGGTGCCCTAACATACATACCCATTCACACACCAATGACATATCAGGGAGATTTGGGGTTCACTCTCTTGCCCAAGGATACTTCGGCATGCAGACTGGAAGAACCACTGACACTCTGGTTAATGGGCTCTACTTCCTGAGCCACAGCCACCCATCTCATGGTTGTGCAGTAATGGCTGAAAGATCAGGCCAGAGACATACAAAAATTCTCTAACAAGCTATATCTGATGTAGTTTTTCTACAAAAAAAGCTAATTTAGTTATTTGTCTCTTTATTTTCCCTCATTAAAAAATCTAGAATCTACGAATATTATTTATTTCAAAAGTTCTACACTGCAAAAGTATCTCCCCATGTGATTTGCACTCCAGACAATAATTGGCTTGCAAACTAATATCTTTCCTAGGGTCTTTATATTCTGTATATTCGCTTTGCCATCTTTACCACAGTCCTCTGATGGCTTTCAAGTGAATATACAGTAAAACTGAAAATAAATTAGCATGAAAAAAACAGCCCATCACTCAACAAGTAGGGGAATACTGGGTATTTCTCACATTTTCAGCACATTTTGTTTGTTCATCCCTATTTGTGGGGCAGGGCTGACATCTCCTCCTCCTGCCTGCCCCGGCTGCAGCCTCAGGCGGATCAGGAGTAGATTCAGTCTCCTGACCAACTTTCACATGCACTGCAGAGGCTTCACTCTTGGCTTCAGTGATCAGAGAAATCAGAGGTACTGATCTTAGAACAGTATGACTCTGATATGTCTTCCCTGTGGAAAAAAAAGAAAAGAAAAAAAAGTTAATCTGTAATTTTATTGTGTTTGAATTCTGTCTGAAACTGAGTCAGGTGTGAATGAAGCTGGACATGCAGGAGGAGTTCTTGTTTTTTAAAAGGCATAAGCACACACATTCTCATCACTCTTTTGCTCATTCCATGTGTGTGTGTGTGTGTGTGTGTGTGTGTACTTTTCTTTTTTTACTTGCTATGTATCCTTATTAGTATTGCATTCCGTCTGTAAATGATTTTATAAATGCTGGATCAAAACAGATCCAAAGACGACCTCTGTACCAGTTCAGCAGTGCTTCCTCTGATTGTATGTCAACCAGAGGATTAATGCAAATTACCAATATTAAATGCTAAATCTGTATTCATTAGAATCTGTTAACTTCAGTATATCTGCTGCAAAGAGTGTATCACCTCTTGACCTTCAGTGCTTGTTGGATGATCTCAGCACCCCCTCAGTAACAAGCCCCCTAGTGGACAGAGCTCAGGAAGATTTATAGCATGAACACAATGTCCCATCATCAAATGCTTCCACATCCACCTTAGCATTGCAAGTAAAAAGCTGATCTGAATAAGGAGCGGGACTTCCTCGGCTATGCTCTGATGGAGCATCTGTCTAAATTGTTTATCGGCCTTATTTCCCCATTTCTCAGGGGGGAAGAAGAGCAGATTCTGCAAAGGGAAATTAATGGGAAAGGAACTTTTTACTGTGGATTGCGTTCCCCTGTAAATGAAAAATGACAGTAATATGCTTTCATTCAATAATAGAAGAGAATTCAGTAAAGTAGTTTGGTGTGATATACTGGAAGAAGCATCAGGCCAAATGTGTGTTCAGTGTGTATGTGTGTGTGTGTGCGTTGGAGCAATTGTCTTCGAACACAGGACCTTTGGAGCAAAATAACAGTCTTGTATGAGCAAAGCGCACGCCGTGCCAAATTACTGACTGCTCAAGAATAGCAGAGAAACCCCTGCGTGAGCCAACAGACACAATGCATTATGTTATAGGACAAGACGTGTTTTCAACATCTGAATTCCATCTGAATTTTAATGAAGTGAATCTAATAGTTTTTACACTTGAGTAACACCTCAAGGTGCAGCAACATCCTGCACCACACAAACCAACCGAAAACTCTCCATATGAGCTTGTGCAGTGCCAACACAAAGAATTATTGTTTTAATGCAGTTTCCAAGATAAATCCTTACTTTCTTTTTAGAGTGTCATGCCTTCCTGCCTTTTGTTTTAACCCTCTACAGCATATTGTTGCCCCAAGGGAACAGAGGGTCTTTTTGCCCATTTTTATGAACATGTTTGTATGCTGTAATATGTGATGATATGTTTCTGATGATTCAAATAAATTCTGTTTGAGTTCCCTGGGATGTTCTCTAAAAGTTCCAAAAACATACTTATCCATTTACACATTTGATCTTACATGACTTTTCCAGTTTTTTGAAAATGATGATGATTGAGGTCTCTCAGACCTCAGCTGTAAATCATGGTTAAATACAATGGATTTTCAAGGCAGATAGCCACCCACCCTGAGTCTGGTTCCACTTGAGGTTTCTGCCTCTTAAAATGAAGTTTTTCTGGCTGGGGATTGTTGGGTTATGTGAAAAGTGCCCTGAGATAACTTCTGTTGTAATTTGTCGCAACATAAATAAAATTTATTTGACTTGACTATACATGGTTTTTTCTGTCTGTAACCTGCAATTAGTGTGTGTATATATATGTGTATAATTATAAATCAAAGACAAAACCGTGTATTATCCTGGGAAATGTTTCAAATAAATTTATATATATAATATAGCTAGTAAGTCACTAAGGAGCTGATAGGAATCCATGACATCATCAGTATAGTGTAAAATCTGAACAGACAATTGAGAAATGGTCATAGCCAAGACAAAAAGAAAGGCAACAAAACCCAGCCTTTTTCTCCCTCCTTCTTTCTGCCCTCGCTCCTTATCCCCCCTCCCCCTGTGTCTCTGTCCTCCCTCCCTCCGTCCTTCCTCCTTCCTTCCTGTCTCTGTTCCTGCTACATAAGAGCTTTCAGTAAAAATATATTGATTTCTGCCCGCCCCCACCACCACCACCCATCCACAACCCCCACACACAGACACACACAGACACATACACACACACACACTTGTCTCTCTTCATACCTCTTCAGAAAAGAAGAAAAAGCAAGAAGCAACACTTCATCCAGCGTGTCATAAATAAAGGGCTGGTAGATATTCAATCGACTGATAAACTGACATCCTGTATCAGCCAAAGTGAAAGTCAATGGAAGAGCAGCCGGGAGGTCTCCCACACACACACACACACATACACAGATACACAGATGTGCAAATACAGAGGCATACTAACATGCCTAGAGAGGGCAGATATGTTGATCAATGGAAGTAATGGTTTCAGCTTAGTCTGCACACCCATACAGTGCTGTTTTATACATTTCAATGACATGTAATAAAGAAGCTAAAATATATCCTAATTAGATTTCCAGTACAGAGAACAATGTGTATCATTAAAGTAGTATACAGTGGGTATAGCAGTCTATTAAGCACCAAAAAATACATCCAGATTTCATCAATGATCAAATGACTGATATAAACCAGTCCTTCTGGTGGTGGAACAGCTGTGTGCAGCGAGCAGAGAAGAGGCTTCCAGGAGGGGAGTGGATCACTCAACTCTCAGACACAGAGAGATCCCAGGGAGATCAACTCCTCAGGCCAGGATGAAGAAATGTTATCCCTCACTTTTCTCCCTTTCACACTCCTTTTCTTGATCCTTTTTTTCAAAGTCAGATCTCATTTTCATTTGACAATAGCAATCTGATTTTAATCCTGTGAATTACAACTGCAACAATTAGTCAATTGATCGACAAAAAAATATTCCCATCTGCCTCAGCTGCAGTGTTTAGTGCTAATTAGTAAATGTAAGTTTGCTAACACACTGAGCTAAGATAATGAACTAGGTACAACGACATTATACTTGACAAACATCAGCCTTGTCATAAAGTTAGCAGATGGTGCAAACCAGGGTACAGCACAGGTACCCAACAGGGAACCTATAAAAATTATGGGTTTATCTATTTATCTATTTATATTTATTCATAGGTACAGAGGTAGAGGAAAAAAATCAACTAAACAGGCAGTAAGTGAAATAAACATAAGAATGAAAAAATGAAACAAAATAAACTGAAATGAAAATAAAGGCTTGATTCTTCTTTAAACATCAGGTGCTATGATGTTTTTATTGTGAGTGCCTTAACTCCTCAATTCATCATAATATATTAGACATCTGACAGCAGTTTTCACATCTCAGAGATCTTTGATCCTAACATAACACAGTAAAATTGCACTACAAGACCTCCTTCACTTTCATTTACACCCACTTGCCTTGAGGAAGAAGTTGCCAGTAAATGGAGGGTTACTTTCTGATGTCCCCTTCCTCAGTAGCCTCACTACTGGAGGAGCTGGTTAGGAAATGCCTCTTTTAGACAACTATAACAGGAGAGGTGGCTTTTAGCAACAGGAAAGATCTGAAAAGAAAGAGTACATTTTTTTCTCTATTGTCCAACAAGATTGTCTTGTTGTCTAACAAATTCAGCAAATTTGCCTCGAGCAGCAAGTTACTTTTCATTTGGAAATCAATTCAGTCAATTAGTTCAAACAAAGCTTAACTGGTAACAGTAACACAGCAGCAAAATCACACCCCTGTCTGCTTTTCACCTCTCCTCTGGTCTCTTCTTCCTCCTCTTCAGAGGTGGATCGCGTTGATCTGAGGAGTCAAGTCTATCTCACCAAGCAGCTTATTATCTCCCCCAGCACTCTCTTATCTGAATGGATGTGATGTCAGCCTCCTCTATCTATCTTTTTCTGTCTGTCTCCAGGCCAAGCGTGCAGTGTGTGTGTCTAATGTGTGTGTGTGGGCAAGCTTGTGTATGTGTGTGTCTGTGTGCCAAGTTTGGGATTCCTTCTGCAGGATTTCCCCTGACTAAACTGTATCACACCTGTCTCTTTGTTGTTTAACTAACTTTCTGACTGGTTCTCTTCTCGGCCTTCTCCTGTTTTGTGTTTCTTTCTGCCTATCATCTCTTTATCCATCATTCTCCTTCACTGCCAAGATTAACCATCATTATGTGTCAGGCGCTAGAACAAATAGATAAACTGAGAGGTCCTTCATTTTTATGGCACCATATAAATTCTCAATCAAGACATATTTCACCCTCTGACAGAGCAGGAGGAAATCATGTTTGATAGGTTGTGTCATTTCCTGCAGTGTTTCCGACGAACTTATGCTCACACCACTGGTACTCTTAATTATTCTAGTTAATGTGTTTTTACTTACCAGTTTCATTCATTAACCTCACTCAGTCGGTATAGAACCACTGCGGGCACTTGGTTCTCTCGACATGGAAGTGTTTTCTACATTTGTGTGTGAGTGTTGCTATGTGCAGCAGTCATGGAATGATAATTAGAGCTGGGAATAATTAATCAGTCATTACTGTGTACAATCAGAATAAAATGTGTTGTTAACATTCATGCGACTCTGTGAGTCAACAAGCACGCATATACAGCAAAGGCTTTTTATGCGTCAATAATACAGTACACAATTAAGAGGACACGTGGCAAGTAGCCCTGCTTGACAGTCATATTCAGTGGGAGATGTGCTTGGTTGGTGCTCTCCAACATTTAGAGACGATGTGTGCATCTGTGTGTGTTTTGTTAGGTCCCACAGCCAGACCACTTATCATCAGAAACACATTTATTGTGTGTACATCCTTATAATCAAAACTATGCAATGTATACAAAAAATACAAAAAAATGTTAAATTAGACCTGTGTCAAAGTAAAGGCCTATTCCACCATTTTACACATGAATATCAGTTTAGTAGTCATTATGCCTACTTAGCCTGTGAATAGTTTATTTGTGTCTGCTGTGACTCTGAAGTGAGGGTTCCAAGATTGTTATAAAAACAACAACAACAAAAACAGCAAAGGATCGTTTTACCAATTTTCCATATGAAGATCACTTTACTCATTATGGTTGGTACAACTAAGCCAGTGAATGAGGGTTATCTAAGACTGGTCATGCTTGAAATATTTAACTGAAGCTTGAAAAATACATGCATTTACCAAGCAATGATGGTCAAATAAAAAGACACAATTGAGTTGAATTATTAGCAATGTAGGATCCAGGCTCTTTGGAGCCTGACCTATGTCTTCTGTATGCCCCCAACCTCTTGGCTTGTTCTTTCATGGAGTCTCTGGTTGCCTGGCAACTTCATAGTGAACAATACTTACCAGCAAAGAATTATTGAACCTGCTTAGTTTTTGTATAGATTAAACAAACAAGATATAGCATGTGTTAGAGGTGCTGGTTGTTGGAAACATACAGACATGAACATGGCATCAATCTTCTCACATCTAAACTCCCAACAAGAGAGCAGCATATTTCACCAAGTGTGGAACTATTCCTTTAACAGAAAGCCTGTCATACAAGTAGGGGTAGGCAAGATATTTCAAGATTTTTCTGTCACTGATATGGAATAATAGCTCCCATATTATGCTGGTTTTTCTTTGTCAAAGGAAGGGCAGAATACACTATGGAAACTGTCTTATGTACAATGTGAAGAGGTTTTAGTACTTAAGGTTTAAATAAGCTGAAAGATAAGATCCTGAAATAATTCTGTTAACGATAGCAGGAAGAAAGCAGGCTAAACCAAAAAAATCCATCTAAAGAACTCCACCAACTCTCCTTAAACTGGCAGCGATGTGTTGTTCCAGCTAGTCTCACCTCTGCAATGCGTCCATGTTGAACAGAAGCAGAAACCTACCCTACATACAGTGCACCACTGTGCCATCCCATCATGTGAGTGGATCGTCATGGTTACTGCAGATGGACTGGATGGCAGGTTAAATGTGTGAGACCCCCCATACACACACACACCCTCCTCTAACCCTATCTTCCCCACTGCTCCATTTTGTCACCTGGTTTAAACTGCTGATGATCCCAAAGAGTGAGGGGAAGTCCCAGTGGGCCTGGGTGATGTCGTGGAATGCCCCATCTATCCTGAGAGAGGGAGAGCCACAGAGAGAGAGAGAGAGAGAGAGGCATGAGAGAGAGAGAGGCCATGGCACTCTCACATACTGTTGCTTTATGGAAAGATGCCCCCCTCATTCTCTTTCTCCTTCATTTCTGTTCTGTCTCTATACCCCTTCCTCTCTCTATCTCCTCCCTCTCTATTTCTCGCTCACCCACACACATTCACATGCATATGGGGCTGAACTCACTGACCGTCTGCTGCACTGGCCCTGACATCCATCCATATATCCAGACTGAATTACAGTCGTTTCAGCACCTGCACCATGCGTGCAACAGGGAAATAGGTCACAAGGCAAATCTGGAATGGCAGGTGACATCTCCATTCATGATCAATAGATATCAAATCAAACTGTAATCATATGATAGAAGGGAAGGAGGTTGATGAGAGTGGGCAGATGGTTGAATCAGGGATGGACGTGAGGGGCTCCTGGTCACCTAATGGTGAAGGTATATACCACCTACCTCTAGAGTTCCCAGTTTGATCCTGGCTTTGTCCCTTTGCATGGAATATCTGTCTCTTTCCACCTGTTTCTGCTGTCATCCATCCCTTAACGGAAAAAATAATAATAATTAAAAAAAAAGAGAGATATAAGTGAAAGCATAAAAAGAAAAGTTGTTATGATCCACAGGCAGAGTTGCTAGACTTACTAGAATTTTAAAAAAGTGTTTTATGAGTTTTGGTAATATACATTGTTTTAAACAATCATCAAGAATAACCTGACAGAAAGCATAGAGAAACCTTGTATTTTTTTTTATACCTTGCAGAAATTTGAATCACCAAACAAAATGCCCCCCTCAAGCAGCAGTGATTCTCTCACAGGTGAGGAAAAAAGAAATTGTCACAAACAGGGAGAATTTCACAAGCTGTTACTGGAGCTGCAGAATCGCTTCAAGAGCTACTTTATGACATCAGGAGCACAGTCTGATACTTAACTAAAAATGCTGGAAGCAGATATCAAGACAGCTGGCAGTATGGTAGACACACACACGCACACACACAGAGAGCTACACTGCATATTGCTTCAGGGAAATGTCCTTTTAAAAAATGCTCATGTCTCTCCTCCAGCTTAAGTTCATTCATAAATACAGAGTTCACCTCTTTTCAGACCCAGCACTACAGGATGGGTGACCTGCTGTGCCTGTCCATATGTAAGTAATAAGTAAAAGGAATGATACATTTTAAAAATTAATTGTCATTTTTTTTTAATCTGATTTTATCCACTGACCCCTTTTCTGTGGCTAATGGGCACAGACTGTAAAACATGGTAAAATACATACAATTACAGCAAAAATGGAAATTCAGCAGTAGAGATGGCCAACACTCCAGCTTGCAAAAAAGACAATCCATGCTCTAGGGAAAAACTCACTGCTCGGTTTCACCTTCTGCTCCCACTCGGCACTGCTCACATGCCCTGGTGCACAAACTTCTTCCAGGTAAAGTTTGCTGACTCTTTTTTTTTTTTTTTTTTTTACAAACTTTACTTATCTGTTAATGGCCACTGAGCAAAAAATACAACGGGGACAGGATGTGGTATACATGCATTTACTTAACCTGGCCAGTTAGAGGATTCAAAATGGTATGGCAAACAAATCTCATCTGTGCAGAATGTTTGTGGAATCATTTTGTAGTAACATTTTGTAGCATTATTCCATTATTGCAGTACATTTTCTATACAAACGATTTAGTTTGTTGACAAATTCACTTCATTTTTAACAGATTGATGTTGCATCAGAAACCAGTGTATGCCAACAAAAGTTAGGCTACAATCCAATAAATCAGACCCACCTTATGTATGATTGAGATTCTGACGATTGGGTGGGTTCTAGGCTCTGATTGAGCTGCTTTTTGTCAGACCAATCTGGCGAGACTGCTGGGGAGGGTGAAAGCTGTGTCTTAACAGGAGACATTCAGTCACATTTTTCCGTGGTCCATTTCATTCACGATACACTTTTATTTTAATGAATCCAGCTGTCTACACAGGTGGTGTAGTTGCTCACTCCTTACCCACACAATACACATGTAAAAATGCACTTCTACACTTCAAAGCTTATCTTCTTACATCTTACACACGGAGCTATAGTGATTGTGTATTGGGTTTTGAGCACTGCCAAAATGCAGGTGACCTACAATCAATACTGTGCTTGAATGCTTCCTGTGCAGACACAGGACCCAAAGCTGCCACAGCTGCTCTGCTGACATGCTGCTTTCATTGCGCCTCCTGTGTATGGGAGTCATTCCTATGTCCCCAGGGTTCTCTGCTCCTCGGTTCTGTAGAGTACATAATGGAAGTCTAAAAAAGATGTTCCCCAGCTTTATATTTGCTTAATATGAGATGGGCTATTGTTCAAACTCTTCAAAGGAGTTTAGTGTTCTCCAGCACTGCTGCATGGCTTTTAATATAATAGGCCTACACTTGGGGGAACTAAGCGAATGGCTTAGGGATCTTGTGTATATCTAGCAGTTTTGAGGCCTTGTTCCAATAAAAAAAATAAAAATTAAAACTACTGGATGATTTGAATTTTAACTTGAAATTAACATTTGATCTGCACACAACAGGAGTTTTAATGTTTGTTAACAGAATATTGAATTGGGGAACATAGGACCATGGGAACTCAGGGCCTTGGGAGCTTAGGACCCCAGAAACATGAAACCCTAGGATTATCAGACTCAGGGAGTCACAGAGACACATTTTCTAAAGTCACACATCTCAATCTTCCTTTATAGAGCAAAAACGAGACAGAATTCACCACAAGAATCAGAGTAAATGCCTGCTGTTCTGTTTCGGTATGGATTACCAATTGGTAAAAAAGTGAGCTGTGATGATAAATCAACTTTGAAATATAATAATGATGATGAATGACTTCTTTGAGGAGAAGGACATGGCTGACCTGTCTTTCCACTCTGTGCATGGCAAAGTAGGAAACTAGGGAGGGCTGGGAATGTGTAGGAGCAGTACTCTTGGTAAAAGCTATAAAATAAAGTACTTAGATGGATAGTTAGGGCAGGTAGTGTATGTAGGTGTGTGTGAGAGAGTGTGTGTGTGTGTGTGTGTGAGTGATTGCAGGTGAGGTGTAGACTGAACAACTTGATGAAGCGGTAAATTTCACTTCCCGCCGTGGCGTTTCCACCGCCCCATCCCAAACACACACACACACACACACATTTGTTCTAGTTCTTGACTAGCCGCTCTGCTCTGACTTGACCCTCCTTCACACTTCAACTGTTCTGCTGTGGAAAGAGAACCTACAGCACTCACTCAAACATGTACAAACAACACACACTACGGCCCTCAAACAGAAACATAACCAGCAGTGTGTTTCGGTCATTTACTAGAAAAGAAAAATCTGTGGATGACCTCACTGTGGCTGAAACCCCAGACACACCAAGGCTTGCCTGTATATCTTTACCTGCCTCGGGCTCTGACACCCCAACACACATGAAAGACAGGAAATGGAGAGGAGATAA
Source organism: Lates japonicus (assembly GCA_033238685.1). NCBI lineage: Eukaryota > Metazoa > Chordata > Actinopteri > Centropomidae > Lates > Lates japonicus. The sequence goes on from BRZM01003867.1 coordinate 18,911, forward strand.
AGTGAGAGCAAGAGATTAATAAAGAAGAGATTTCACTGTATTGAACAGCAAGAAGGCGACCTGAAGGGCGAGGAGGAGATGTGAGGGAGAGGTAGGGAAGAAACCACGACGAGTGGAAAGATGGAGATGGAAAAGGAAGGAGAGAAGAAAGTGAGGTTGGGAGAGGAGTGAGGGTATGAGAGAAAGAGGCTGATGTTTGCTGACAAGCGCAGAAGTGAGTCCTCTGAAAAGCAGCCTGATGCAGAAACAACAAATGAGGCGATAGGAGGGAGCGGTCTGGCCACAGCACTCTGATGCGAGTCTCTGTGCGGAGATTGTGTGTGTGTTTTCATATGGAACCCCAGAGGCGCCACCGCTTTGGTACCTGTTCAAAGGAAAACATCCAATCTTCGGCAGAAAGTTTGCCAACAATGTAATGCCTGTACAGTATTTAAGGGCGGACATGGCAGGAAGCAGAAAGGGCGCAGGTATAAAGAGTGGTGGAGAGAACTGAGGGATGGCGTTAGGCGTGACGGTCGCTGCAAAGAGTGTTAGTGTGGCAAGGGAGAGCTGCGGTGCCATGACGGCACACCGACCTTCAGTCGGGCCATGCTGATTCGGCCAAACGCACACTCTCACACAGCCAGACCCTCCCCTGGCTGCAGAGCGTATAAACCAGGGTTCCAAGGGCTGGAGGAAGTTAGGAGTGCATGGCTCACCAGCAGACAGGATACAGAGACAACTACAAGTGGGTTGAGAGAGGGAAGAAGATATAAGAAGGAGGAAATGTAGCATGAAGATCTGAAGTGACCCCAATCCTATGGTGACCTGAAAGCTCAATGTATTGCAGCCCAAAATGAGTCAAACCAAATCATTTAATTGAAAAACAAAATCAGTTGGTCAGTCTCATCCATGTGCATGTGGTGCCAAGCGAAGGCATTGAGCTCTCAGGGGCCACACCCTCATTATTTACAAAATGATTACTTTTATCTTTTTCCTGCTTGTTTTACATATAATAGTAGAGACTGTTAACTGCGCTTCCACACAGTTTCTCTGTAAGGCCCATTACATCACATCAAAGCACACTTTTATTTAAATGCACCAAAATTAAAGAGGTGTCGATATATTGATGACCAGGGAGTGTAGTGGTGCAAAAAACACTTGAATACATCTATATATTACCACAAAGGTTGCGGCAGGAGCCACTGTGACTGAGGGTGCTATTTCCTAGTTAGAAAAAATAGTGATTGAAATTCCCAGCACATTTCCTCAATCCCACAAGAGAGAAAATTAGAGAGGTTCTCAAATGCCTCTCATTATCACTCTGAGGCCTGTGTGGTTCAAAATGACTGTGGGTTACTCTCCTGTCCTTTTTCCCGTGAACAGAAAGATAACAAAGTCCTTGCAAATTAGCCCTTTAAGTTTCAAGACATCCATTTAAAACAATTAATACAGTCTCCACAACTTTTGCGCTCTTTCCAGATCTCTCAAGCTTTAAAATAAGAGAACTCACCTTCATGAGCTGTCAACTGCCTCATCCCAGTCATGTTAAAGTTTTCAATCTATGCATCTCGTTGAGCTCAGTATTAGACAAATAAAGAGTTTCTACAGGTAATTTACCGTATTCTCATCCAGGTTTATTTAATGTTTTGGGTTTTTTCCTATCCAAAGTCTCTATTATTCATGTATGTCTGACATCTGTTGACTTTTGACACGGTATCATTTTCTTAGAATGATTTCATGGGTTGGACTTGCTCAGTTTCATATTCGAGGTCTGCCTCCTTAGAGATCTCTTTACTTTTTTTCACAACCTGAACAACTTCAATTGACTTTTCAGATTTATTAGCCTCCGCCGGGGTTCATCTTTACCTGTACTCTTCTTCTTTTGGCAACTAATATTCCAGGACTTTGCCAGTAAGGTTGCTGGTTTCCTTTTTTCTCAGTCCAGTCCTCCCACAGCACTGCAGACTTCTTCCAGGTTCTCAGTCTGGCTTATGCATGGATAGTTGGCTACTCTCATCCCTTCTGGCAGGCGTGTCTCAATCTCCTCATCCTTGGCCCCAGAGTTACTTAACTGTTTTATTTTTAGGAAGCATCCCTCTCGATTTTCGCCATTTCTAGATGACAGATCAACAAGACCTATCTTCCTCATCAGCCAGTTCTTTTCAGAAGCTGTCTTTGCCTTTGAGATTATGCCTGGCTTTTCTTCCTGTTAATCTTCAGTCCTCTCATCCACATAGAACTGATAATAACTCAGTTCTGAAACTTGAGAAAAACTCTGTTTATGGACATCCAGCATCTGGACTGGTAATCTTGAGGTCCATCAGTTAGATACTGAAACCAGTGCAAAGCCATATGCCTGCCTCCCATCCCCAACCCATGATAGGCTTTTCGTCTCACTGGTCTGGTAGTTTTTCCTCTCCTGGTCCCACCCTTTCAAGAGGTTACAATGTTTAAGTATCAAACAAGTTTCATAAGACAACTGAACAAAGTTGATATGATCTGTGCCTTTCTGTTGCACCTGATGGAAAGGAACAGCCTGAAAATAAAAAAAAGAGAAGCCAGGAAGAGGAACTGCACAGCCCCCACATTGTGATGGATAATACCGAAGAATTGTTCTCTCAAAACAATCGGTGAGAGAACATGAGACCCCTGAGGATTCAAGTTTAGGCAGCAGGCTGTTGTGGAAAAGCAGTCCCGCAGTAGTCACGCAAAACATACACAAATAATACATTGACAAAAAAGATGCCATACCCAGAAGCCCTCAAACATAGTTTTTTTACAGTGTGTTTCTTCATTTACTCAGAAAGAAAATCTGTGATGCATCTCTATAACACAACAACAATAATGGAATATAGTTGATTCAAGAAACAATATGATAATGTGTTGCATGGGATTATCTGAAAGTTTGATAGAGAGGATTATAAAGGGCCACACTGACCAAATAACCAAGTTCCATGCATTTAACTAGTAATATCACAGAAAGTGGCTCATCTTTCTCTAGTTCATCCTGAGGAGTCGCCTTGAAGTAATACCTACAGTATTTTTGTGTGTTTTAGTCTAGTTCAATTCTTCCACTTTATCATCTGAGAATCAGGTTGTGTTGGCAGGCTAAGTAGGGCCCAGATGCCTCTCCGAAAGCAACATTTTCCGCCTGTAACCTTAAGGTGTCTCAGGCCAGAAGATATAGTAGTCCCTCTAGGTGTTCTGGGTCTACCCCGGGTCTCCTCCCAAAGGCCCTGGCCCAGAAAACCTCCAAAGGAAGCCTCCAGGAGGCATTCTAATTGTATGCCCCAAACCACCATCTGGGGTCTTATCATCGAAGGGAAAGGAGTAGGGGTTTCATCTCAGCCCTCCAGATGTCCAAGAAAGCCAGCACCAGCACTTAAGGCTGAGCCTAGACACTCTGTGGCTGGGAACCCATTTTGATGCCTGTATCCATGATCTCATTCTTTTAATCACTACCCAGATCTTCGATCAGGTAGAAAGTTAACGAATCGCCTGGTAAACTTGAGAGCTTGCTTCCGATCAGCCCTACCACAGCAGCAGTCCTGTAGGCATGGTGACCACATTATGAACCAAGTGAGAGGTTGAGCTGCTGACCTCATCCCCACCGCTTACACTCGGCTGCAACCAATTTGGCACGCTGAAAGGCCGGTCTGATGAAGCGTCAAAACCACATCATCAACGCAAGCAGACACATACCCAGTCTCCAAACTGAAACAATTTACTGTTTTTGAGATATTGTCCATGTATCACGAATAGGACTGAGATAGCCGGTAACCTTGCGGAAAGTCCGTGTACCCACAGACTTTCAAAGGCACGCGTACACACAGCTCTCACTTTGGTTGTGTTAAGGACTGATGGTTGCATCAGCAGCCTCCTGGTACTCCCACATCTGCAGGCAGCACTCCACAGGAATCTTTTGGGACATATCATAAGCCTTCCAAGTCTACTAAACACATGTAGACTGACTGGTCAAATTCCCATGCACCCCCTGGCAATCCTGCAGGAGCGCCCACTGTTCTGGCAGCCAAGACGAAATCTGCATTGTTCTCCTGTATCTAAGGTTTGACGAATCTGCCTGAGCCTCCTTTCCACCTTGGAGTAAATCCTTCCCAGGGAGGCGAGCAGGTGATACCCTGATAACGGATGCCACCTCTGGTCCCCTTTCAAAAATGGGCTGTCCCCTCGACCTGCGGTGACACTGAAGAAGTGTGTCAGCCACGACAGCCCTGTAATGTCCAGGTTTTTATATCCAGCGAATCTTTGTCCACACTTGAGTCGGCTGCGCAGCTTTCTAACTACTCAGCGATTCTGCTAAAGATATGGCTGAGGCTTCTAAGTTTTCAGGATCTGCCTCCTCCATGGAGTGCTATATATTACCGGGTTCGAGTCTCAAAGTGCTCTTCCACTGCTCAACGATATCCCCAGTCCGGTCAATAGCCCCAACCCCAGCTGAAAACAGCCTGAGTAGGCCCTGCTTTCTGTTCCTGGAGCTGCCGGATGGTTTGTCAGAACATCCTCGAGGCCAGCCGAAAGTCCTTTCCCCCATGACTTCCTGGAACACCTCTCACACCCAAGTTTGCTTCCTGCACCACCGAAACTGCAGCTCTCTGGCTCTGCCCGGCTGGGGCCTGCCAGTCGCCCAGGAGACCCTGGGCCAATCTGCTTTCCGAAGGCTTCCTCTTCAGCCTCCGATGGGCTTCCCCTCACTGCCAGCGCTGGTGTCCAGCAGGTTCTGCTGCCGCCTCACAGCCCAACCTTCTGACCAGCGCCCTGCTCGTCACAGCAGTAATGGAGGCTTTGAACATGGTCCACTGGACTAATGTCCCAGCCTCTTGGATGCAAAGGGGTGTCTTTCCGAGGGTGGGAGCCAGAATTTGCAGATGGGGCTCTGTCAGACGCTCCCAGCACCCTCATCATTTTGTTTGGGTTTGCCAGGTCTTTTCGTCCGTAGTCTTCCCTGCTAGTCTCATCCAACCCACCTGATGGCAGGATCAGTTGGGATACCTGCCTCTTCACCTGAGTGTTCAAGACATAGCTGCAGATCTGATGATACAACCACAAAGCTCGATCTTGGCCCAAGCTGTTCTGGTACCACATACACCTATGAACAACCCTATGTTTCAAACATGGTGTTCGTTATGGCAAACTGCGACCAGCACAGAAGTCCAATACCAGCACCGCTCAGGTTCCTCTCAATCATGCCCCTTCCAAGTTTCCTAATACCTGTGGAGTATTGCTGAAGTCCCCAATAGAACCATGGAATTCCAGCTGACACCCTTCCAGGACACCACCCAGAGACCCAAGAAAATAATTCGAGCTGCTGGTCCGGCGTAGGCACACACAATACAGAGCTCATTTCCCCTGTACTGAAATGCAGGAGAGGCTGACCCTCCTTCACTGGGAAAACACTGTGGCACCTGTCGGGGCTTGTGAGTATCCTCACCCCGCCCGTGCCTCTCACACTGAGCACCCTGAAAAGGAGAGAGTCCAGTCCTCCAGGAGTTTGGTTCCAGAGCCCACGCCAGTGTAGAGGTGAGCCTGGACTCATATCTCATTGGTACTGCTCTACCTCCCACCTGGGGCCAGGCTCCTTCCCCACCAGAGAGGCAAGGTGACATTCCACATTCCTAGAGCTAGCCTGAGGCCATTAGGCGCTGGCACGCTTGGGGCCCTGCCTACGACTGCCACCTGGCTGGCAAAACACCCAACTCCGATGCCTATTCCACTCGCCATGAGCTCCCTCTGTGGGTCTGGCTCCAGGAGGGTGCCCTGGTTTCCCTTTTCCAGGCCAGGTACAACTCTAATATCTGCCATCAGGGTTTTGTACCTACAAATTGTAAATGCTTCCTGAAACCAAGAGGACAACAACTTGCAGCAAACTGTATCTAGTTTCACATTAAAGGCTGTATAGGTAAACGCGTGAAGTTTTAAAGCAACTATAAGAAATATTTGTATTCAACAGCAGTATCAAAGGAACTGCCTTTTGTACCAGTAACTTTATTTCAAAAGCATTTTTTTAATAATCTAAATTGAATCACAAGTAATGGAGTGTTTTGATGCCTGTGTTGATAAAACATAAACTTAAATAACTTTTTGGTAGTTTGTTTTCATCGAGTATTGTCAGGTCAAGTGTCACACCCAGGTTTCTTGCTGTGGCTCGTGACTTTGCAAAAATCTTGAGCCAAGATGTTTTTGAAAGTTTCTGTTTTTCTTCAAAAGTTCAGCGTTTGCTATTTATGGAGCTTTTATTACTGGGTGGTGAAAATTAAATCCTGGATATTGGAGAGTTACGTTTAAATTAGTATGTGATTAAAACTTGTTACCTGACTGACTCTCCCTTCTCGAGCCCCCAGCCTTTTCATATACAGCACAATGTGAATATATAGAATACAAGTATACAAGAAGCTGAAGCCCACTGCAGCCACAGACATATTTTTTTAGGATGCTTGTTGCATAGCCTAGTCTGCCTGTATGTTCACCTGCATTTATGGAGTGTGGTGGACCTGTCTCACCAGGATCACTGACCTGCAGCAGCCTCTGGTCTCTGTGATTATACCTTACTCACAGTGCCTGTGAAAAATTTACCTTCTGAAAAAAAAAAAAAAATTTCATTGCTGTGGTAGTATTCACATTGTGTAAGTAAATACAAATAAAACAACAGCTCGAAAAATTAATTGATGCCAGCAACAAAAAAAAAAATTAAAACTCCTCAGTAAAAGGCCTGGCATCAGTTGAAAAAGACATCATCGACCACCGAAAGTGTTAATGTAGAAATAAATGAATTAAAAGTAAAGTCACAAACTAGACACAACTAAAAAGACTGACATTGTACTCAATTGGTGGAGGATAATTTCAACTCAGTTTCATTCCTGGATGAAGAATTGTAGTTAATGAAGAATTAAGATATAATTTGACGACCAAACATTTTCATTTTTATGCTTTTAGTCAAATATCGAGACTAAAAGACACATTGATTTGACCTAGATGAGCATTCCATAAATAGATAAATGATATAAAATAGATGTTATAAAAAGTTGTTAGTCCACCATAGTCTGTATTGTGATGAATTTTGATGACAATTTGTCTAATGAAGATATTTTATAGGTGGAAATATACACTGTATACAAGATATACACCACATAAAGCTGCAGTCAGGAGATGAGCTAGAGTGGAGGAAGTAAACAAAATGCGCCGGCAGGTGCGACCTCTTGTTGAGAACTGCATGGAAATGGTTGTTTCATCCCGTTTCGTAGTTTCTGTCTGCATCTATAAGCAATCCGAGACAATGCCGAAAAAGCCGTTACAGGACGTGCAAGGATGCCAGGGTCTGTTCCACCACCCAGTTTCCTCCAAGGGAAACAGTGCACAGCTGGAGACAGCTGGAAACCCCCACAGTTCAGGGTGGTGAAAACTATATGGAAGAGATCAAAAATGTAAAATGTGGTAGCCCAGCGCAGGAGAAGACCCATTCACACCAGCCTTACACAGTGGTATTGATCCACACACACACACACACACAAGTGAGAAGAAGACAAAGCACTGAAATTAGCAGTAGGAGGAATGATTGGAATCAATGGTACTTACACTGCTGAGTGTGTGCTTAGGTGTGGCCCAAGTACTCTGTGCTTCTGGGGATGTGGGCACCATAGGACATGTGGGCCTGTGGTGCTGCTCTCACATGGGCCATCATGGCGAGCCACCTCACCACCCTGGGCTGGGGAAGATTAACACTTTATTCTTTAGTGGTGGCTGTTACGCCTTTTTTCTGTCTGTCCGCTGCTTTCACTCTCATTTTCTCTCCATTCTGCCTTCTTCTCTTGTCTTTAGCCTCCCAAGGCTCATGTGCACTGATTGGGACCCAGCCCCATCCCCAGCTTTTCCTGGCAGTCTTTCTCTCAGCACCGCTTAGCGTAAGTCCTCTTTGTTTCCCTTCTCCTGCTCTTTTTGTCATCTCACTGAACTCATCTAGTCATTAAACTTCTTCTATACAACTCTTTCCCACTTTCTTTTCCTAGCACCTCACCCTACTACATCATTCCTTTAGGTGGCATTAGTGTGTCCCTGGTGTCCTGTGTTTCAGCTGAGTAAGAGGATCGTCTCTGTTTATATAGTCTATCCAAGGCTGCCAACGTGTGACAATTAGGCCTCTGCAAACAAAGAAGATAAGGCTGAGTCATCCGGGGTCCTTAACTGCTGCACCCCACCAACAGAGCTGATTGGTGGCAAAGCCTCACAGTGTGGGAATTAGTGACATAGAATGTTAGTAGCTGGGGAATACTAATTTATTGAAAGACTAACCTTATTAGAAATGTGTTTACAACACACACTAGTTTTGTATTCTTTTTATTATCATGTCACATGACCACCGGGGTAGGCAGGCAAGTGGCTTTGGCGCCCAACAAAATTCCTAAGTGGTACGATCACATGTAACTAATCTCTACCCTTTGAGCCTGTAAATAGTTATATATAATATGACTTAATTTGCAGATACATCACAACAATGATTGTTTACTGTGACAAAGTGAGGATGAAGGTTTTTCTGTGTGTGTGTAGTGTGTGCCATCGGGCAAGGCGGTGCACGCGCGTGTAAAAGCCTGGATTGCCTTGGTGGTAATTTACCAATTGAGCGGTCACACTTCACCCTTGCTATTTCAAAAGGTGGGATGGTGATAGAAAACAAATCTGTAAAGATAGAGTGAAGTAAACTGACTGATAGCAGGAGTGAGAGAAAGAAGGGAGTAAATGAAAAAGGATCATGAGATATTCCACAGTTACAGAGGTTGCTGTGCAGCTGATGAGTCTTACCCGATGCCAGCCTCAGGGTAGTTCACTACAATGCCAAGATCCACTGTAGTTTGCTCAACACCTGTCCCATAAATAGCACTTGAAGAATCGGCCTGCATCAAAACACAGTACACAGAGGGAAGCCGCCCAGTCTCAAAATCTGGCAATACATCCAAGGGAGGAGAGGCTGATAAATAAACTGAGTGACTCAAACTTTACCTTTCCTCTGTGTTTCTCTGTGTTCTCAACATCCATCTGGGTGAAGACATTACATGGGAATGAGACTAACTGGAACAAAGCTGGGTTGAGTTCAGGAACCTCGGTGGATGGGAATTGCATTTTGACCAATAGTGTTGTCTTGGACACTGCTGACCTCAGAGAGCTGAGAGTCCAATATGAAGGGGTTTATCACAGCTATTAGCTGTGGTACCCACCTCAGTACATGATTGTGCCTGACTAATTTCAGACTTGTCAAATTCCTGCCAGTCGCTTGTTGTTACATGCAGAGGAGGGGAGTTATGATGTGTGATTAATTGTCTGCATGATCATGATCTGGCTGCTGCAAAATTGATTCAATTTCGGCAGTCAAGAACTTTTGTCAGCTGTTCTGTTGTTTTAGCAGTCTGCTCGTCCACTTTAAATGTCATCAGAAAAGCCGTCATAAGCTGTAAGTGATGTTTTCCTTAATATTACTGGTAGTATTTTTAGCATTCCATAACTGACTCAGCGTTAGTTGGTGACTCAGATTGTGTTAGTATATAAAACTGAACTTGGCAGCAAAATCAAAGTCTAGTTTTTATAGTAGTAAACCACCACCGGAGGCAGAAGTAAGTGGTACAAAACATTGTGGTCTTTTGGAATAAATTGTGAGACAATATTGTCTTGTTAGTGTAAGCAAGTTGTTGATCAGTAACTCTAAAATTAATTTATTGCAATGTACAAAGCTGGAGAACCAACACAGAAAGAATAGAAAAGCTTAGGAGTATTACTATGTTCCCAATTGACATATGTTAACAGTGAGCTTGCCAACTACAGAGTCTCACCAACCACTCTGTGAGCCACCACATCACCAAACCTCTAGAACCACATTGGGTGTTTGGTGCATTGAAAATTAGAGGGCGTTAAAAAGAACAGTGCGCTTTCAAATGCAAACTTACTGTTGTAGTACACTGTCAGACACCAACATAGTCCAAATATATATTTATGTAGCATTGTATTAAATATTAAGGTGTATTGGGATTTTAACCATTCAGTTAGTAAGGCAGCAAAGCTAAAGGCAGAGTTGAAAGCTGACAAGGGGCTTTACACAGACTTCTGTCTCTTACTAACTCTTCCTCCGACGCCACAGCTGAGACACAGTTCCTCTGCCTGTCAGTCTGTTGCAGCAGAGGGGCCGACACACCAGTGAGGTGTGACATGGTGAGAAATCATAGGGGAGCAAAATTCACACCTTGTGCCCATTACTTCCCTGTTTCCTTCTTCCTGTGCATCTGCAGATAAAGACTGCAGAAGTGGAAGGCAGCATATCTGTCCCATTCACATCAACTCATTTAGATGGGTTGAGTGTGTTTGTACATGACCACATGTCTGAGATGAGGACCCTCTGTTTCTTTAAGTCTAGGTCTAGTTTCTTTGTCTGACATGGCTATATAGCCTTCTAAATGTAAACGGAATTAAAACATCTCTGGCAACTCTTCATAAATTTAACCTTTCTTTGATAGAGATGCAGAGTCTGGCCGTCACTATAGCCTATGCAGTCGATTTGTGATTGAAAAACTTCCTGACAATATCCCAGCACTCCCCTGCACTGATGCTAAAGCACATATTCCAACGCATCCAGTGTCTCCTCTGGGCGCTGCTCATTGGTCATGCCCCGGTCCGCCTGTCCAGCTTGCTCCACCCCTAGTCCGGTAGACTCATATTCATTTCACAAGCAACAGAGAGCAGGTCAATTTAGATCAGATTCATTTCATCTAAAATAATCACCTCGCAGAAATTCACAAATTATAAGGCACCAAGCTAGCTCAGCACCAGCCCCCCTCTGTAGTCATCGCATCTGCCACATATTATTCTCGTAAAGTCACTGTGAACAATTTTATGCACTTCCTGCTCACAGGATCTTTGAAAGCACCTTTTCTGCCGTAGATTATATAGACAAAATCAAGATAATTTTGTAAAACATATCACGACCATTATTACTATTTATACCAATAAAAAATATTCATATCAATATTATTTTTATTGAATTGTCATCCAAATGTGTCATTACTGAATGGAAACCCCTAATATTTTAAAGCAGCTTTCAAAAATAGGCAAGGACAGGCTGGATCATAAGGGAAAATACCTGGTCTTTGAGTGTACTACTTGAGTCATTTGAGAGGTGCGCCATTACATCCGCAACCTGAATGCCAGATGGTGGTGCAGGCGTCGATATTCAAGGTGAATGAGTAGATAAGACAATGTGTAGAGGGCAACAACTGCAGTTTGTTAGCTGTTATCTTTGTATGTCACTGTGGGACCACACTGAATATAGCTGTAAGAGTGTTGGGATCAATAACTGTGTCGCCAAATATTTGTTAACACCTGTGTACAAAAGTTAGACATGGGGTCCAGGTCATAGTACTTGGGCCCTGGCGTTATTTCATCTGAATGGTTCCTTTAGGCAATGTTAAGTGGAAATACCCAAAAGTAAACTCTCCATTGTTATGTGAATGATACTCAGCTATATTTGTCAATGAAGCCCACGAAACCAAACTCAGGGACAAGCGGTACTGATTGACTGAATTTGAAAACCGGGTTGGTATTAGCCCAGGAACACCTAAGAAGATATTTTCTTATGATATAGTTGTTATGGCATTGACCTGGTCTCCAGCTGTATAGCCAGTGTTGTGTACCTTGTCTCAACAGATGGTGGAACTCCAGCACGAGCGCTTCCTAAGCTGGACTATTGTACTTAATTGTTGTTTGCTGCCCCAACAAGTCTCTGAAGACTCCAGTTGATCCAAAATGCTGCCGCATGATTACTGAGTGGAAAGAAATTATATTTCCCGGTGTTAGCTTCTCTACACTGGTTCCAGTAATCGTGAAAGTTACTTAAACCTCCTCTCACTTAGTGAAAAAAAATTCTTTAATAATCAGGCATTATTGTACTTAAAGAGCTTATGTGTCTCCCATTGTCCCACTATAGAACACTGGGGTTCCAGTATGCTGGTTTTACTTCAGTGGTTCCAGAGTCCTAAGAGTAGAGACTGGGGAGGTAGAGCTTAGCCATCATACCTCTACTGTGGAAAACTTCTCCCAGTTTAACCAAAGAGTCAGACACCCTCTTGCATTTTATAGGCTGAAAACTTTTTCTTGATGCTTAGAAGGATGTTTATGAAAGCTTGCTTACCCCTAGTTATGCCAAGTAGCCCTTGACTTGCTGGGGGATTGATGCACAGAGCTCCCTCTCTCTATCTTAGCATATCTATGTCCTGTAAAATGTATCTCACCATCACCATTTCCTTAGTTTCTTCAGCTTGCCCTCTGGCTGTAGAGTCTGATCTGTGATGGAAAACCTTCATGTCCCCTATGATCCTGTTCGCCTGCTGTTATAATTAAAACATTAGTCCTACTTCAGTAATACTGCTACTATTATTATCACTTTCAGAATTGTCATCACTATTATTACATATTACTATTATTAATACCATTTTACATCTCTCTATATAGTAGAATCTGCATTATGTTGCTCAGCTTTGACAGACAGACATTCCAAGTAATTAAAAATAACAAACTCTTTAGAGCATCTATCTTTCTTTTCTGTTATGAGTGAACACATGGTTTCAGGAGAGTACATCACCAGAGATCTTCTGGTTTCCTGTTGAAATTTCCACCTGAGCACAACTTCATATTTATAGCAGCAAGACTATGCAATTGAAGAAATAAGCCAGGGTTCAGAACTTTGTTCTCCTCACACTCGTAATTTTTGACACACAGCTGGTCCATAGGTCCATACACCTTTGTCTTTTAATTTTATGATCATGAGAGGTTTTCCAGAGCCTATCACCCTGTGACTGCAGACTTCAGGTCACTAGCAAACTAAAACTTCTTAAATAAAACCTTAGAAAATAATGCCTTTTGCTGCCTTTTGACAGTCGCAATACTCCAAAATATTTTAACTACAAATAGTTTGAAAATACGGTGTGGAATAAACAAAACATGAATGAATTAAATAGGTGTGTTTATATTCCTATATTCAAAAGTTATGTATTCTTGCTACACCATCCTCACATAAATCTAGTACTGTTACATACATCTCTGAACATTTACATGTTCACAACATGATAAGCCCTTCTAATAAAGGCTACGCACCTTATTCTGACAATTTCCCCACAACTGTGACACAGTAGAACGCGTGAGCGGGCATGACTGCAGACCTTAGTGTTATTAAAAGATATGTTTAATTTATTTTGGATCTTTCAATGTTTTTAAGAACTTCAATGATCTTCCTTCAAAGCCCATCTCAGTAACATCTGTTCAGGCAGAGTCAGAAGCAACTAATCTGCTTCATTATCATTCTGATCTGACCTGATAACCAATAAAAGCTAAAAAATTATAGGATATATACGTATACTGTAATAATACAGTCAAGTATCTCGTTAAATTTAATTTCTGAAACTTTACATCGGTGAAACCAAAAAACAGGTCACAGGCCCATAGCTGGCAGTGGTCCCCATGTCAGCAAAACAATATATTTTAATGAGCCTGAGACTGGGGCCAGAAAATAATTTTCTTATTTGGGTCACAGGCTGAAAAGTTGAATAACTTCCGCTATAAAATGTGAAAATAATGTGCCTACAGCCCAGTCTCCACTTATCACCTCAGGACAAAAAAGGGGCCTGGGTGGGGCTGAACTTTGCACTGTGGGTCACGGTAAGAGGCCAGTGGAGATACGGCCGGTGATGAGCAGGGTCTATTTCAAAAGGCTTTCAGGTTGACACTATCTCAATTCCCCTCAACCACTGGTTCGCTGTTATCTGCTGTGCACACCACTGGGTGACTATAGGCTCACAAAGCAGAGAAAGTCAAGAGATGCTATATATTAAGTACTGGTGAGTTACTTTGTCTATGGAGTCCATTTGCCTCAGTACTTTAAGGATCATACAATAATCTTCCTTCTTCCTTATATTTAACCTGTGGTCACTTCACTAGACCACTTCAACAGAGAAAGTGCCTCTTTAGACAAACAAAATGTCTACCTAATCCAAGAGTAGTTCCCTGCCCTGTCTTCATAACAAAGTATTTAACAAGTGCTGGTGTTGGGGAGGCTGTAAACCACATGCCAATGAGCCAAGTGAGTCACTCCAAGGCTTTCTATATTCATATTTACTGTGGCTCTGTGTTTGGTACTATAGATCAGCAGCAGCAGATACTTTTGTTTTCAGTATGTCACATGATTTGCAAAGAACACTCTGCAGCAATTACACTAAAATCATCTATGTGTCTTCGAAGGACAATGAGTAGTTTGTCTTGACTCTCTGAGTACAGGTAAAATTGTGTTCAACAGGAGTAGCAAGTGAAGAGAGGCATGCACACACATGAATGTGTGTGTGTGTGTGTGTGTGTGTGTGTGTGTGTGTGTGTGTGTGTGTGTGTGTGTGTGTGTGTGTGTTTGTGATGATAGGGAAATGAACCAGAAGAGACTGAGGAGTCTGAGGGAAAAAGTGAGTGGCTGGTTTCTAATCTTGGAAACACTTAAAGAGTCAGACAATTTGGCTGTGGTCCACATCACTCCCTCATCAGCCCCACTCTCCTCTACTCTCTATTTGGTTTCTGCAAATTTGCAGTGCAATCTTCTCATAAAGTCTCTTTATCATGCTCGTTACAGGTTGTCAGTTTATCATTCAAATGACATCCACCACCACTAACCAGGTAGTCTTTATACCAAAAAGAAAATAATAGGAACAGTTAAAATGAAAACCAAAACACATGTACCACCAGGCCAAGTTACACACAGACCCATATGACCACCACACATTAACATGCTTGATTGGATACATTTGAAGCTGTTTAAACAATCGACAAAATAATCCAATCAACCAAATAGTCAATCTAATAAAAGCACATGGTCCAGACTTTTTGCACAGGTGTTGCCTGGTGTTTACTGGTTCCTGGTTTACAATTTACTAAAAATGTATCAATTTTTCAAAGGGTCTTTTGTTCACAGGTTAACTCACTTTACAACAGTCTGCAATATAACCAAATCTTTAGCTCAAAAACAATATATGACCATAGCATACCACTGAATCACTGAAAGGCAGGAGTGTAGAATAGATAGATAAATAAACAAAAAATGGCTGAAATTGTTAACTTTTAAAATGGGAAATGATGGCCAATAGTCTGCATGTTGACATGAACTGTGAAGTTGATGTGGTCTCTCATTTTATGGGGTAGAGTTTGTTATTTTGTTTGTGATTAACATTACTGTTATATCTAGCAAAGCTGAATACAGCACAGCTATCAGGTAGCCCATTTTTAACAATGACAAAGTAACAATGATAACAACAGATAAATAATAAATGGAAAACATTTTTAAAACTATAGGCTATAACTCATAGCTTTACTCTGCTGTTAAAAATCTGATCTCAACATCAGCATGGGAAGCACTGAAAGTGTCGGTACTCCCCCAGAAAATGTTGGAATGATGTCATCTGCTATATTCTGGTGCCTTGTAACAAGTAGCTTGATACTTTCATCTGGTTATATTAGCATGGGTACATTTTTCAGTTTTATTCAGTAGAAGTGATTGGCCCCACATCACATATTTGAAGATATTAAAAGACTAAAAGTAGACAGAGCCATCTTTCATAATAGCCACTCATTTTTCATTTAAAATTGAAGATCTCTTTCTGCTTGCATGCAGTTGCAATTGCTGGTAAATGCATTTCTTGAATGTTATCAAATCAACGAGTAATGTGGAGAGGACTGCATGGGCCAGCAGCCAGGTTTTTATTTGTCAAAACAGGAAGCAGTTGGCCATTACAGGTGATGACTTACTTTCCTCTTCTTTGTAAAAAAAAAAAAAAAAAGAAGAAGAAGAAGAAGAAAAGGGGCAAGCAAAAATATTAAATCAAGTAATTGTCAGCCGTAAATAGACCGGTGTACTCTACAGTATCAATCAAAAGAAAACTAGCTAAACTAACTAAACTAAGAATACTATTTTATTAATGTTAATCTTAACATTAAATAGCATGATTATAGAGACTTTACAAAAGCAAGAAGGCTACAAGCAACAGGCAAACAAAATACATTTAGTTAGATGATTACAATTTCCTGAACATTTTGTTGTAATAGGCCCTGTGATGGACTGGCAATCCGTACAGGGTGTACCCCGCCTCTCGCCCACAGCTCCCTGTGGGTTCTCACAAATGGCCTATGCTCACTGTGCAATCTTAAGAGCAGAGACTAAAAATGACTTTGCAGAAATAAAATAGAGCATGTTAAGTATGCTAAAGTATATAATCATACTCATCACAGAAGTTCACCAAGCGGGGTCAAAGATGGTCAGCAAATTCAGAAATAGTTTCATTGCACCATTATCACATTCAATAGACAGTAACTTTGAGGGAAGTTAGAGGATGGGTGTTTTAAACATTCTTTATCTCCTTTGTATTTAGCACCCTGCCTACAGTAAAAACAGCAATTCAATTTCATACTAGAAACCCACAGAGAAAATCTGTGACAATAATGAGGTGAGACAAAAATTTCAGTGCTGACAGCTGAGCACTGTATTTCATTACAGGTACAACAGAGGGGTCAGCCCTGTATAGTGAACTGAAAGCCTGACTGCATCAGACATAGGAATATTCTGGGAAGCGTGTGCCGAGGCAGACAGCGCTGAAGTCCTTTGAGATGCTGCAGCCCGGAAGAGCGACTGAATTCTGTAATTGAGTTCAATTACAGAGTGAACTGAGGGGGTGTGAGGGAGGAGACGGCTATAATACAGTACGTACAGTACATCTGGGCCTACTGCTGCACAGGAGCTACAGTGCAGTAGTCACTGTCATCTTAAGTTCCTCCATCATATATCTGCCCTGCAGGCTGCAGTCTATTAATCCTAAAATACTGTAAAGCAGAATAAAATGTTGACAGAAATCTTCAATTATTAGTTACTTTTATTAACTATTAATTACAAAATCAGGCCTTTAATTTTACCAGAT
The DNA here is from genome assembly GCA_033238685.1 of Lates japonicus. Taxonomy (NCBI): domain Eukaryota; kingdom Metazoa; phylum Chordata; class Actinopteri; family Centropomidae; genus Lates; species Lates japonicus. Next base: position 35,884 of record BRZM01003867.1, read on the forward strand.
AATTTATGCAATTCACATAAATTATACTATTATGCAGATCAGTCATTTTAAGATTGTGTAAATAAAATGACGGCAATCAAAACGTTTTAAAATACATGCTGCCAAACTGGTAACACCTTCCTTTAACCCCCACTTTAGTACTGATAAGCATATAAAGTGTATTAAAGACTAAATAAATCATTGATGTAGTTATGGGACCTACAGGGACATTTGTATGTATTTAAAACTGTATTTCACAACAATATAACTTTTCCCATGTAGCATCAATAACTGGTGTATAAACAGTTAACGAATGATCTATAACACAGTTTATTGATATGTGATTACACAAGTGAACAAATCCTTGCAGTGTGTTAAAAAGCATTTAATATCTGTTTTGGCTCATTTTTGATTTTGACTTTGTGAAAGAAAAGGTTGAATTCCCACACACTCTCAGCTTATTACAGTTTATTAGAGACACAGTGTTTCAGTTGTGGAGGTTCATCAAATTCACAATATGAAACAACATGTCTTAGTAGAGCCACAGGCTGCAACCATCAATCAAAAGCCAATTTAACACAATTATCACATTAATATATATTTTTAATTATTTAATTATGTAATTGATATTATAATTTAATTATTATTACAAAAATATATGTCAAATTTTGTAGAATAAAACTGAAGTAATCGAATAAATGAATTAGAAAGGAAAATAAATGAGAAAGGACATGCAAGATGAGTACATTTTATCAACGAGGGGCTTATAGAGGGCAGACTAGGAAATTACAAATCCAAGTCTTTTATCCAAACCAGGGATCAATGCAATTAATCATAGATCTACTAACAACGAAAAAACAAAAGAATTATGTAGTGAATGTGTTAATATTCAACAAAGCATGAAGGCATGTGCCTGACATACAGCCAATATTTTAACTACTGATGAAAAGATAAGATAAATATATTTAGTATGTTTCATAAATATAATACATAAATACTTTATAACTCATTGATCTAAAATATGTATTCATAAAATTACAACTGTTATATTAACATTCATTATCTGTGTTTATATACTGCTTATAAATGCTAAATAGGGAAGTTAAAGTAAAATGCTGCAGAAAAACTTAACTGAAATTCAGACTGATAATATGCAAAACAGGAGCACACATGAGCATAGCACAGCTTTCTTTCTCTCTCTCACACACACACATACACACACAGTCATATGTATACACAGCATGATGGGAATCACAGCGCAGGTAGTTTAAATCTGACACCGACATAAATGAATATGAAGGGATGAAATAGGATTAGCCTCTTTGCTATTGATTAGCTGGCCGTGTAATAATTAAAGCGGGCTGAGCCGCAGGGCTACTGCAGTGTATATGTGTGAGTGTGTGATGAATGCCAAGGTCCCCAAACTCAAGATTGTTCCACTCAGCACAATCACAACCACCTCTCCTCCTGCCAGCACAACTACAGAGCAACCACCGCACGGTCATGCAAGACAGGGTTTACTGTGTGTGTGTTTGTGTGTGTGTGTTAAAATGAAAGCATGTTTGAGAGATAGTGTGAAGTAGAGAGCCTAGTGTGAGTGTCTTTTGTCATTTTATTTCATACTTGAATTATTTTTACTTTAATTACTGTTTTTTTATTCATGTGTAATTTAAATATCAAACTCAATATGGCTGCAGCTTATTTGGATACTGGCAATAAAAGCATGTCCATAAACTCCATTTCTGTCTCTGCATAAGCCCACCTGTGTTTGTGTGTGTGTACGTGTGCACATGTGCATGAGTGTGTGTGTGTGTGTGTGCTGTACATACACCATTGAGCAGTTAGTCCCCTATCTCTCTGCAGCGTAATCTCTTGATTTGTAGGATTGACCCCTCTTAATTCAATGGAAGAGAATCGCTGTGACAGCAACACTGAATGGATTTTCAATGCACTGCACCTGCTCTAATAAGTTTAAGGATAACCTCCTCCTTCCTGCCACACACGCAGAGAGCAGGACAGAGAGAGGAGGGACAGATTGCACACACAGATATTATACAAACTGAATGAAGTCATTGAACTGAATCAAGCAATTGAATTCCTCCATTCTATCCTCTTACCTTTTCCAGTCTCTGTAAATGTGTCTCTTCAGTCTGGTGGCTCTGATCAATGTCCTCTCTATAGGCTCTGTCTCAGTGGACTCATCGCAGGTCGTCTTCATTAGGAGTGTGTTGCCAGATCTCACACTGGCAGACAAGAAAGCCTGTTAAACCTCTGATCCATCAGCCTGACACCTGGCTGTCAGATGGCTTACATTTTTCATTTAAGAAGGTTGGCTGACACTCATATCCATGCTTGGAATGAGTGTCTCATTCAGGAAGGATGCTTCAAGCAAGATGGCTGCCAACTATATGTACATCTGCAGGCATAAAGAGTCAAACTGTGGTCTTTTGGTGGATGTTGTCAGAGTCACTGACTGCAGCTGAGGCTGAGGTGACCTGGAACACAAGCAGCATTGTGCTCCTGTGCAGCACATGTTGTGTGACTGTCTGGTGGTGAGTGTTTGCTCAGACTGGGGGTGGAGGTCAGGGAGAGTCCCACCTCTATACTGGATCTAAGAGAGATGGGGAGAGGAGGTGAAGGAGACATGAAGGAGAAGGGAGAGCAGCTGGGTTAATGAGGGAGGTAGTGTGGATGATAGAGGGAGTGGGATGTTTAAAACATGCAGAGGCAATATGAACTGAAATATAGATTTAGTCAGGGGCAGAAATGACTAGATACATTTTCCCAAATACTGTACTTCAGTACAATTTTGAAGTACTTTAGTCAAGTATTTTTTAGTTTAAAACATGTTCAACCAATCAGCTGAAATGTCTCTTAATGTCTCTGTTTTTAACCAAACAGGACACTGCCATGGAACACATTTTTTTCTGATTGTAAACTATCAACATGAAACATTACTATTACTCAATTCTGAATTTGCAGATGTTAGTGCATCAGTATGATTTCTTTGATATTTTTAGATGCTTTTAATGAAAATATAGACACTGGTTTCACACAGTCACATTTACTGTCATAACCCTCACTCTAACCACTGGCAGTGTTGCAGTTGCTCGGGGTGGGGGGGTGTCCAGATATACAAAATGACTGTGTTTGAATACAAGTCAGCAGTGGTTTGTAGGACACCACATGAAGATGATCAATGGCCCAGAAGTCATCTTTTAAAAACTTTATTTTATTTATAAATGTGTTTTCATCAGTTTTTACACATTACTTTTTGCATTAAAAGGTATGGGCATGTTAAAATGTCTTTTAATTTCACCGTAAATGGGGATAAATCTATGCAGATTGTAGAAAGTGTCATCTGAACGTCTCAATTGTTTGATAGAGACTCCAAATAAAATATAGAATTTGGACAGTAGAAAGCAAACCCTTTAAATTTGAAAAACTTTTGTCAAACCTATTGATGCACATATTAATCTGCTTTACCATACTAACATTACTTACTTAAACTGGAAAAACTCAATCTGGGAAGGAATAAATGTATATCAGTGTGGTAGAAACAGGCAGCAGAAAATGTGACACTTCACAAGTTTCTGCTTTAAGGCCTGCTTATCCTTTGTACTTCCAGCTCTGTTTCCTGAAGCCACAACAATCTCAGCTAATTGTTTTCAGTTCCCTTCTTCATTTACAATTCTGTTGTGGTATAGCTGTTATCTGTCACCAGGATCAATGTAAAAGCAATAATACTTACCCCCAGTTAACAGTCAAGGCGTATGTGTAGCAGTGATACAAACAGTCTGTACAAATACATACTGCATCCACTGTCTCCTCTGAGTAATAGCCTTTTAATTACAAAGAACAGGGAGAAATCGTTGGCAATTTTCAGGGGGACAACTAATATCTCATACTGGGGTGACGGACTGAGGAGAGGACAGTTATAGAGAGCAGAGTGGGCCCTCTAGTGGTCAACATGGAGAAGTACCTGAACCTTTGTGACCTTCCCTCAGCAGCTACACACATCAAAGTAAAGGATGCTTGGACATCAGATTCAGTCAGGACCAGTGGGAGAAGTTGTCCTGTAAAGATGACTTTTTCTTTTTCTATGTTGCCTCTAAATATATGGCTCCTCACTTTTAATACTGTAAACATTATCGCTCGGCTCTACTGTACCAACAGTAAGCACTCACTGCCCAATAAAGCAGATGGATGCCTGGGACGGATTCAGACTGTGATATTCATCAGGCTTAAATAGGATTATTTGTGGAGCATTACATCACTCAACTGTAAGCAATCCTTCACTTTTACTTGGCACATTATCTACGCCATGTAATGCACATGAGTGCCTGCTTCTCATAAAGAAATATTATAAAGATTCCCCCAGCCTCGTCATCTCCTCTTTATACAGATAGAGCAATAACCTGAGTGGATTTCCACCTGTTACAATAAAGCTGGAGCAGTAAAGAATGCTGTGTTTGATCCACGACTATGAGGACTGATTATTAGAAAGTGTGTGTGTGTGTGTGTGTGTGTGTGTGTGTGTGTGTGTGTGTCTGCAATGGGGAAGAGGTATTCAGATCCTTTATTTCAATAATTTTGCCATTACAAGTACAAGTCCTACATTCAAAAGTTTTCTTAAGAAAAATAATGCAAGTGCTATCAGAAAAAATGAATTTAAAGTCAGTATTATTATTAGTTATATTACTGGATTATTACTGATGGCTCAGTGTGTTAGTAGTATTTTAAATCAGCTATAACTGATAACAGACTGACGACAAGCTGTAAACACAACACTTACATCACCTTTTAACTTGATAAAGTGACCAGCAAACAGTGGCTTATTTATACATAAAGCAGTTACGGAACAACATGATCATTCGTTTGGAGGCGTGTTTATGGCCACTTGATCAATATAAGTCTGATGTTCTTCTTTCTTTTTTGGTCTCAACCAACTCATGAGGGAAATATCTTGTTCTTTAGCTGCTAAATGCTCCATTATGCACATTAGGTAGTCGCAAACATTGTCTGTCGGCTATATACTGCTTCGCAGATGGTGTACAGTGAGGTTGTTAAAACAGCTTCCTGGTGTGGCCAAAACTGATCTGATGAGAGCAGTGAGACTGAACTAAAGCAGTACAAAGTTCATTCATCCATCCAACATCTATACCACTTATCTGTTAAGGGTCATGTGGGGGCTGGAGCCTATCCCAGCTGAGATTGGGCGAGAGCCAGGGTAGGCCACGGACAGATTGCCAGTCCATAGCAAGGCGAACATATACAGACAAACAACCGATTTAGAGTCACCATGTCTTTGGAGGAAGTACCTGGAGAAAACCCACACAGGCACAGGGAGAACATGCAAACTCCACACAGAAAATCTCCGGGTGAACCAGGGCTTGAACCCAGAACCTTCTTGCTGTGAGGCCACAGTGCTAACCACTGCACCACTGTGCTGCCTGCCGGAAGATGCTAAAACACTCTGCAAAGTTTCGTCACCACAAGCAGCCCCTTACACATTACATAATCATGTGATAAATAAAAACACTGTTTGGAGCAGATTTAATGCTGAGGCTGTTCATTGTGAATTTTTCCTGATTTTCTCAGATTCAGATTTTTTATTGATTTGACCTCACTGTGACATTGTATAGAGTACAAAGGTACTTGCTCCATGGAGCAATGTTTTTATTAGTGGGTCCCCTTTTTGTATCACACATGCAGCACAATTCACATCCCACTGCTGGTTTCATGTTATTCTACTGACCGATACTGATGATGTCAGTAATGCACCAGCAAATGTAGTGATAAAGGCAAAGAAGACGATGGTTTCTCTAGATGGAAATGCATTCAGTGCATTCATGTTTGATAGAGTTCAAGGACATGGAAAACATAAGGATATGTGTTTTTATGATTAGTAGTGAGTACATGAAAATTCTTCAAACAGAAGGTGTGAATTTTCACACATGAATTTGCTTTACGTATCCAACAACAAAATGTAGATAGGTGAATGATGTAAGCAGTATGGCCAGTACTTTGTCTGACAATACTTCTTGCTTTGTCATCACCCTCTGATTCCAATTAACACCTTTATATTTTCCACTGATTTTCTCATGGTTCAGATTACTTCATAATCAGGTAAATCTATAACAGTGCACCATGTTTTATAAACTGATCCTATGTATTATGCAAAACCTCTCTCAGCAACTAGTAGCTATATTATCAGCATTTTAATATATCTATCACATTAATGTAGTGGTGTTAAAATGGCAATGTCTACCATCAAAATGTGGCCATACAGGAGTTTAAAGCAGCATAGAATGAAAATACTCAAGTACAGTAAAAGTATATTAGAACTGTACCAAAGTACGCTTGGGTAAATGTACTAAATTATACATTTCATAAATGGTGGAACGTAACTAAGTGAATTCACTTGTGTACTGTACTTAGTTTTGATGTACTTGAACTTGATATAACCTATACTTTTACACCGCTACATTTCAGAGAGAAATAATGTACTTTTTACTCCAACACGTTTATTTCCTTTGTGGCTTTCATGATTTCAGATTAAGATGGCTACACTTTGACAAATTAAAACAATATCCAATAATAAAATATAATATTAACAGTGTGAAAGAAACCTTAACCTGTAGTGGAATATTTTTAAACTACTTTTACTTCTGTAAAAGATCTGAATACTTCTTCCACCACTACTGCATCTTGTCACTGCTTGCCTGTGTTATGTCAATGAGAGTTGCTCTTGCTCCTGCTTGCTCTATGCCTTTTTCAGACGTATGTGTGTGTTTGTGTGTGAGGAGGCTACAGTCGCCCGCTCATCTGCTTCTTTGTCTGCCCTTTATCATCACTCATAAGTCCCTGGCCCTACATCATCATCTCCTGTCGAGCAAGCAGGTCGGGTATGGACGTTGACAGGATTCCTGGTCTATATGAAAGTGAAAGCCCTCTCATTCATTCGTGGGACACTCGGGCACGGACAAGTCTGACCCCACTGCTGAGAACAGCCTTCCCATGCACATTTCTCCGCCCCCGTCCAGGTACACAATAGCTGCCTCACACATACACCTCTACACCAAGAACTCACCATGAATACTGCACAGAGCCCATGTGACAGTCGCTAACTAGACAGCAGCCCCACTTTGATTACTGGATACTGCGCTTGGTTCACTCACAGTAGAATCTCGCGCCCACAGCCAAAACCGCAGAGGTTCTATCTGTGTGGGTATGAATCATGCTGTTCAGGCAGTTTCATATAGTTAAATGAAGAAGCCACTGGGACCAGAGGCTGTCGGAGACCACCTACACACACACATATACATGCACATATTGTAGACCCACATACATTCAAAGTGTGGCTTTTAGCTGTCACTACGCCACCCAGTTCACAGTGGTAAAACAGAGGGCCTGCAGCCTGTTCTCACCTTGTTGGGCAGTTACTAACTCTGTTATTCTTTTGTTGTGGATTTCTCCTGACTGTGCAACTCCATTCAAAACATATCATTAATCTTTATTGCTTCCATATATTTATGGCTGCATGGGAAAAAAAAATCTGATGACTTACACAAGTCTGTCATCAGTAACTAGCTGTAAAATAACATGCGTTTCCATTAGCAGGAATCCCACAGTCTCAGAGAGGACAGCTCCAGAACAGTCTCATGCTGTGGACACACCAGGATTTAAAAACCGTGAAATTCTGTTGCCGTTTCAAGCCATTCCAGTGGAATAAGAGGATGTGCTTTAGGAGGAGAAATGAATCCATATGAAATGTTAGCATAGAGTTCAACTTGGTGGTGAATTTTCATGCAAGAATTTGCATTGTTGACCAATAGTTAACTGTATTGACAGTGCTGACTTTTGAGAGAGCCTAGAGTTTCCTCTAGTCCTAGCTGTGTTGCATCATTGACATTTATCTAACCAGCTTTGTGGGAGTAAAGATGGTTTGCAGACAGTTACGATACAGGAGACGATGATGCAAATTTGTCTTTTGCATTAACTGAACATATTTTCCTGCTAGTGACTGTGCTAAGCAATCAAGCTAACGAGCTAAGCTAAGTTTGCTAAGTATTCATTTGCATTTTTTTACATTTTGTACAAAACATGTTTACATTTTCTACAATCATGATGAGGATATGTTGTTAACTTACATATGTGGCAAGCTGCAAATACATGGATACTGAGCATATTAGTAAAATGTTCAAAGACAATATATTTGATTTCTGTAAAAATATAAAATTTTGCTACAGCATATTTAACTTTTATGGTTATGTTTAGACACTCACAGCACTTCTTTAAGGTTAGGGAAATATTGTGGTCTGGTTTAATACAAATTTCACCAGGACTTCAGGCACAATGTGTTTAAATACAAGAGAGCTATCTTCCCCTAACCTTAACCAAAGTGTATCGCTGGCTAAACCTGATCACAGATGGATCCCCCCAAAGTCTTTGAGGTTTTCCTCCAGAGTGCACCCAGACCACCTCCTAGTGAGTCCACTGCCATTAATGTTCTTCAGTTATTCAAAAACATTTTTTTAAAACCTCCGAATGTAATCCAGTCAGCAATTATCATACAACAGGTAGGCTCTTTGTTGTTGAAGATGTACAGTTAAGCTTATCCATCTCCATCTCTAGTTACATATAAATGTTATTTCCAGGAGTTATTTTCCCTGATCAGTAACTTATTCAATGAAATGGTGTGCAGTGCCAATACCTGGAGGAGGTACATGGAGAGAAGCTCCCACAGCTATTGTGGCTCCACCACTGAACGAACTGCAGTAAAAATCCAGAGAACATGTGAAATTGGTCTGATAATGTGACAGCAGATGGCAGTAACACAGTTTGGATGCTCAGTCTCCTGATGTAACTGTCTTAGTGATAATTTGGTGTAATTCCAAATAACCAGACCAAGGCCAGTAGCTATACCAGTTGCTGTAGCTGATGACATGCTAATTAATTTTGGTGCAGAGGGGCACTTCAACCAAAGAAACCTAAAACTAAAATATAAAGCAGTGTACATATATGGATATATATAATATATGGAAAAGCTATGTCATCAGTAATTTGCTTAGGTTAGATGCCCATTTTTCTTTTTTTTTTTTTTTTTTTTGGTTGTGTTTTCCTGAGCAGCGCAGCAGGAACACAGAGTTGACTGACTTGTCTAGTCCTGCTCTGGCTGAGGGTTAAACAGATGCTGCAACCTGCTGGGCCTCAGCTGCTGACTGGTGAACTGTTCCAGAACCAGGTCTTTTCCCCAGTCACCGCCTACAGACCCCTACCATCAAGTCTAAAAGCCTGCATCAGAACTGGAGAGCTGCTCTGAGCACTCCAAGATATCATGGTCAAGAATACTTTAAGGAATTTGTTCCTTACTGCAGGAATCACCAAGCTGTGAGCTGTAATTCTTGCTAGATCATGCATCCTGACCAGCCAGGGCAACCCTTCATTCACCCTGTCAAGTTGGCAAAAAAAAGAGTGGACACACAACACAGAGAACAAGAAGAACAAGAGATGGAGATGGATAAGTGTAAAGTTATTAGTCAACTCTCCATCCAAATGTAGAGTAAACCTGAACTGAATTTACAGAAAATAGGCAAAGAAAATGCTGATTAATCTACTAATCTGCTAATCTCTGCTACTCTTATGCAGCTGTTTTTGGTTTGGTTTTGGCTTTGGTTCATTAAGATATTACATGATTAAAAAACCTTAGAAATGTGCAGTTTCCACCATGTTTGATATTGTCCATTTGTTTCATATATTAGTCACATGCTTCATGAACATAATTTGCTGAGTCTGTTTCTACTGCACTTTGTCACCTTTTGTTTTATCAGTGCACAATCATCAGCCAAGCATGTTGACTCTTTTTTTTTTTTTCACTTAAAAACAGGCTGGTGGAAACTTGCTTATTGTGACCGTGATCCTGACTCTGAACATTCTGACAAGAAGCTACAGTCAGCAGATATTGTTGGTTGACCTTCAGCATTGTCATCACAGAAGAGGGACCTAATAAGTATAAGTTTGAATTGTCTCATTACACATATGTGGATGTAAAATAGTAACAGGGAAAACAACACTTGGGTTGGTCATTTGCTCAAATTTCACATTTCCCACCAATATGAGCAAATATACATAGGGTGGAAGTGACTGTACCTTTAAACTTATATGTGGTTACCTGACAAAAAGTACATGGCACTATGCAAAAGTCTTAAATTAATTTTGTACCAAGTGTCATCTATTTTGTAAGGTATCCTTGTTAGGAATTTATTCATGTTAAGCCATGTGATATTCTATGCTTTTATTTATGGTTAGATAATTAATGATGATCATATTTATCCTGTCAGGAATTCTTTTTAGAACAAAAGTACAAGAGTTCAAGGCCAGACTGGATGCATGTCCAGTACAGAGTAGTGTACAAAATGATTTTACATCAGGAGCTACAATAAAATTAACAATATATTAAGGAATTGAGTCATAACATTCATAACATATGTAGACATAAACTTAATCACTGGGAAAACAATGAACGGAATACTTACAATGACACTGCAAAGGCAAGATGAAAAAGTTAATCTGAGAAAGGTCACAATAGGCTTAATCAAAAATTGTATGCAACCTCAAAAACAGGGGTTTGAATTAGAATTCTACATTAGTTCCTGAGAAGTAAGCATCTATCAAAAATAATAACATGAAACATCAGAAACAAGAAATATGAATATTTGACAACTATTGAATTCACTACTTTTTACTCCATTACATGTAATTGACAGCTGCAGTTACTAGTTACATTACAGTCAGATTACATTACAAAGATTATATTACAGTTACATTGGAAAGTCAGATTTTAAACACAAAACCTAATTAGTTTTGTAGTTTATACAATGTGATGAAGTGTTGTAGATTGTGTAGCCACAACATTAAAATGTTGTTTACATGTTAATGCATCAGTAATAATAATCAAATAATGTATTATAAAATAACTACAACTGGTAATTCTTTTAATTTCCATCAATAATCCATCACAATTTCCCTGAGCCCAAAGTGATGCTTCAAATTGTATTTTTTTGTTTGTTTGTTTTTTTGTTTGTCTGTTTGTTTGTCCAACCAACAGTCCAACAATTAATTATAATGTAAGACAATCATTTAAGAAAAGCAGCTAATTCTCACATTTGAGAAGAGAGTGGAAGCAAATACTTGTCACTTTCAGTCAAATATTAAAAATGTCCTCCACTGTATACAGATGTGCTCACACTGTGAGCAGTGCAGCAGGAGCACATGGTTGACTGCTGCTGCCCCCTACTGCTGACTGGTCACCTACATCAAAACTGTAAAGGGGAACACTGTTGTCCTAACTATCCTAATGATAAAAAAAGGTATATACCTGTATTGTATATGTCAACTTAGTGATGAGTAGTTTTACATTGATATAGCCTATTCAATTGAGTTCTCACTGGAGGAGATGTTTGTGTATCATCATTCATTTGTTCAGTTTCTTTTTTTTTCATCCCAAAAATTGTGACACATCCTTTGAGACTATGATAGAGCTAGTAAACTTCTATTAAGCATGTTTGACAGCCATGTTATTTTTTTACATATTGAAATAAAGCCAAAGACTGATTATTGTACACCAGCTTTACAAAGCAGAGGCCTGGTGACACCTAACAAACTCTGGATTAACACCACCCTCCAGTGGCGACTCAGACACATAGAATATATCTCATGTAGACAGTAGATGAAACCACTTCAGCACAACAGGGTAAAACTCACAAAATCACAAAGTCATGAAGTCATAACCAACATTCAAAATCACACAGCATATTCACAATACACCATTCAAATTTAGAAAACAACAATCAAATTAATTTAGCTGGTACTCCATACAGTGCAGTGCATCATTCACCATAACCAGAAGCCCTGTGCCCTATATACATGAGCACTGTTATGTCTGAAACTATTACAAAAGCAGACATGAAAATAAGTCATAAAGCAGTAGATAAAAGGTTGGATACTTGATAGGCGAGGTTTGCAGGGCCGACTGTTGCTTACTGGCCAAATACAAACACCAGGACAACCATAACTTGTGCACCTTATGAATATTAAAAACAAAATAACAGATAACTAAGCGAATTAATGTTTCACCTGTCTAATAAACTCTGGTAGCAATTTCTTAACAATTTTTCACTTACCTACTCCATAATTTCTGAGCTTTGTCTTAAAAACTCAAATATTGTAAGCAGGCAGCCTACTCAAAAACCAGCAATTTACCCCTGTAATTACTGCTAAAATGTATCTGCCTTTCTTGGAAATACTGTAGTAATTAACAGCTATATAACAGCGTCTTTTACTTATTCTTCTACTGATTTCCTATTTTATTCAACATTTCAGTACCAGCACACTGTCATAGGGTTAGGATCTGGTTCTCTGTATCTAATGTTAAAATATGCTGACAGTGGCATGGACATGACGCTAGAGCTCACAGTGTGAATATGTGTCATGTTATCTGCGTCATAGAAGGAGAGCTTCTTGGATTCACAGTTTAGGTAAATCCCGATCTTTCGAGGTCTGTCTGCAAATGATAGCTCTGTGCTTATAGTTGGACTACAGGCAGAGTATTTTTTCCCATCATATTTCAGGAAATTTTCCTTTATCCCTATTTCCCAGTAGTCTCTGTGTCCAACATCTATCTCCCAGTAATATTGCCCGGAAGAGAACTCGTTGACACTGAATGCATTGGTTTTTTTTAAGGAACACAAGTAAGAAAGGTCCTCACAGTTGTCAGGATATGTGTGGGATTCTGCGCCAAAAGTATTGGTTGTGGATTTGCCAAATCCTCCAGTGGAGCCAAAAGAAGCGGGGGGGTTGGTTTGGCCAAATGGGGGAGGGGTTGCAGTTTGACCAAATCCTTTGGAAAAGTCAAATATAGGTGGGGTCGTGGTTTGGCCAAATCCTTCGGTGGAGCCAAAAGAAGGAGGGGTTGTGGTGTGGCCAAATCCCCCAGTGGAGCCAAAAGAAGGAGGGGTAGTGGTTTGGCCAAATCCCCCAGTGGAGCCAAAAGATGGAGGGGTAGAGGTTTGGCCAAATGCCCTGGTGGAGCCAAAAAAAGGAGGGGTAGTGGTTTGGCCAAATCCCCCGGTGGAGCCAAATGAAGGAGGAGTCGTGGTTTGGCCAAATGTTTTAATGAAAGCAAAAGAGAAGGTATCTGACTGCGATTGCTTGCTTGTAGGAGCACAAAAGATACTTCGTCCATCATCAGACACAGTTAAATCTGTGCTTTTTCTCTTGAGTGACAGCAGTTCTGCTCGGGGCTGGATCACCTGAAGCATCTCCTTCCACACAAAGAACTGCAGGTGACTTTCATAAGGCCCCAAAGAGAGAGAAGTGTTCACCACATGGAGCTCGTCTGCTCTGGGCCTGAACAAATGTTCAGGAGTCTTCCTGTTGTTCTCCTCAGTCCAACACTTTAAAAACCTCTCAGGGTCTTTAATTTCCAGAACTGATGTCACCTTTCCCTCCAGCTCTCTGCTCTCAGACAAAGCTGTTTCCATAGCATTTAATGTCTCACTCATTTTCTCGACAGCATCCTCCTCTCTGTGTTTCAGGTCATTCTTGATCTCATCTTCTCTCTTTCTCAGAAACTGGTGCATCTCCTCAAACTGTCTGCAGATTTGGGTCATCAGCTGCTGAGACTTCCTTTTGGTTTTTGTTATTTCTTCCCTCTGTGTGCTGGCTAGACTCTCCGTAGCATCAATATCACCACAGAGGTTCTCCATACCCATCTCCAACTCTTTCCTCAGAGATGTAGCTGCTTCTTTGATTGGTTTAAACTTGTGTCCTTCGTGTTCCTCTGCATCTCGGCAAATGATACAAGCTAACTGCTGATCTGTGACGCAGAACAATTTCATCTTTTCCTCATGTTCAGGGCACAACTCAGCCACCTGTAAAAGTGAATTTATTAATCTATTAATACAGTAGGTGATGATACATTGCAAGTAAAAGAATGTGCTGAACTTGTGTTTGACCCATTCACTAGAGAGTTGTCACCCTGCCTCTCACAGCCAGCAGAGACTCTAGTCTGCAGTGTAGTTTCAAACACTTCTCAGATAAACCTTAGAGCTGTACAGAAATCACCTCATACACCACCTTAAGTACCACAAAGTAAGAGGAAGCCAAAAAGCCATTCTATCATAACACATTTTTACACTCATTTGGCACTTTATTAAGTACATCTAGCTAAAACTAAAGCAGTCTAATGCAACAGTAATAAATTCTACCCTCATGACAGTTTCAATGTTGTTATTGAAACTGTTAAAAAGGTGTTGATTCTGCTGTGTGATCTTTTGGAGGATGTAGCCTGTGGCACTGTTGAACTAGAATTTATTACTGTTGTATTAAGACTGCTTTAGGGGTGGCACAGTGGTGCAGTGGTTAGCACTGTCGCCTCACAGTGACACTCACAGGTTCCAGGTTTGAGCTCCAGTTCAAGCCCGGGGCTTTTCTGTGTGCAGTTTGCATGTTCTCAATGTTCCTGGTGGGTTCTCGCCGGGTACTCTGGCTTTCTCCCACAGTCCGAAGACAAGCAGGTTAGATTAATTGGTGACTCTAAATTGCCAGTGAGTGTGAATGGTTGTTGTCAATGTCAGCTGGGATAGGCTCCACCCCCCGCTACCCTTAATGGATAAGCGGTGCAGATAATGAATGAATAGACTGCTTTAGTTTTAGCTAGGTGTGCTTAATAAAGTCACAACCTTCATGAAGGAGTTATTACAGAGCTGTTGTATGGCATTAGTTTAGGTAGGTGTTCCTAATAAAGTGAGAAGTGAGTGTATCCTTTGAATAGTTATGAGAAGGCCCACTTTTTAAAACCACATTTAACCAAATAATGATGAACTTTGGATGGCTGACACTGTTTGTAGCTCAGTGTGCAAATATACGGTGACTAGAAAAGGACATGTCATCAAAACAGATTGACCTTTGGACCCACTTCAAATTTAATGCCAAAGGGGAGTGTGTAGTCACTTATTGTTGGGAGGGAAGCCCAGTGGCTACAAAAATCGCTGGGAAGAAAACCACAAACTTGAAGAGAGACCTTAAGATGCATCACGCTCAAGTTGCACTAACCTAACATTAAGCTGTTAAATAATGTTTCGTGACCTTTAAAGTCATTTTTAGGCAAAATACTGAGGGCAGTTGCGTAAAACAACAGGACATTGCTGCATTGTTTAACTTTACTGAAAACTCAGTTGGCCAGCCAGCTAAGTTGGCTAACCTTTTGCTTAACACAAGTTTGTTTATTCTGGGGTATTAAAAGTGCTATCCACAGTAAAGCACACACAACTTAACTGTAACATTTGACATATAGTCAGGTCTTTTTGATTTAGAATGTAAATGTAATCTATTTTCAACATCTACTGGTTATTAAAATGCATGGCATTTATGTAGAAAAGTGGCTCTTTGATTCAAATCTTCTGGGCAGGAGCAGTTGTCTAATACTCAGCTTGTGTTGTGTGGAAAGAGGATCTAAATAGTTTCTTTATAAATATATTTACAGTGTATTCAGACATTTCAGAGCCCTTCAGTTTTTTGACATTTTGTTATACTGTAGCCTCATGCTAAAATAGTTTAAATTCATTTTTTCCCTCCTCGATCTACACTTAATACATGCAATGACAACAGCAAAACAGAATTTAAGGCGGCGTCAAGTTTCTTTGGGAAAAAAGCAATACAAACCTGGGTCTGGAGATTTTCCGCCATTTTTCTCTGCAGAAACAGTTGGACGAAAATTTATTTGAAAGCAGTTTTGCTGAAGTTTGACTGAAATACTCTAAACTAAAGTCAGCTGGATGTAAAATGCTCATTACCGGTCTTATTTTTATCAGATTATCATTTTCATTGACTAAAACCAGACTACAGTGTTGGTGGGTTTCTTTGACTAGGATGACACTACAATGTCCAGACTTTTGGTCGACTAAAAACTGACCACAAACAAAAAGGATGACACAGATCAAATGTGACTCAAATTAACATTCACTTTTTATCTTAGGACTTAAGACTAAATCTAAAAGTAGCTGAGAAAATTAACACTAAAACAAAATGACTGCAGCCTGAATATATAACATAGACTTATTAACATATGCATCTGTCATCGGTTTGGTAGCCTATAAACACAAAAGATGAATTACAGTGCCTGAATTCCACCAACATACCTCTGCTTTCTCATGTCCATGCTCCTTCTTTACCTTCTCTGCTTCTTTAGCCTTTTCAGCGAGGCTTTTCAATATGTGGCTAGTTGGAAGGCATATCCCCTCTGTTGGAACAGCTGTTCGACACTGTGGACACTGGTGCTGTGTGTTCAGATTATCTGTGATGCATTGTCTGCAGAAAGAGTGTCCGCAGAGAAGAGTTACTGGATCAGTGAAGATAGTCAGACAAATAGAGCAAGTCAAATCCTCAGAGTAATAAGCAGACGCCATGGCTGCTGTTTTCCTCTTTGCTCTGCCTGACTGACTGACTAGGCATTATTTTCAATCCTCACTTTCAGTTTCCTGGAAAAGCCACACCCCGAGTATCAGTCGTCGACGTCAGTCCTCTCTCCATGATAAATATCCAGAGTAACACATTAATAAACTCATCAGAATTACACGTAACGAAGTGGGAGAAATACTGTTTCTAATCACTTAACTTGCGTTTTCTAAAACCATAAATTCTCAGTCAGGGGTAAAGAGATTAGTGTAATGTCGCACTCTGGTGGTGAGATGCTGGTTGGATGAGGTTTTTTTGTTTGTTTGTTTTGTTTTAACAATTGGTAACCCTGGCAACCGTACTATTTAGAGGATCTGACTGCGCCTACGCTACGCTTACAAAAAAAAAAATATTTATAACACATTGAAGATATGCACAGTGGCAAACTTAATGTTGTCGGCCGCAAGAAGAAAGGTTTCCCGTTTCACCTCCTGAAGAAAGGCTGTTTTCATTTTAAACCGAGGGAAATATCAGTTAGTCATGTGAGGACCCCTGAGGTCATCATGTGGGAATGTCTTCCTCTCCTTGCAATGTCATCATGGAGGTGTGTCTCTAATCTGCCTCTCTTTTGCAGGTACTGATGGCAGTAATTCAGTGCACCTAGGCCCAGTGTGCTGAAGTTACTGAAGTCTGTTGCTGCTTTTCTCTCTCTCTCTCTCTCTCTCTCTCTCTCTCTCTCTCTATCTCTATCTCTCTCTCTCTCTCTCTCTCTCCCTCTGTTTAGCTCCTCTCCACAGGCACACCACGTTTTGGTTTAGTTATGGTTTGTTGAGTTTAACTTTGTTCTTTACAGCTGTCAACATTTGCATTTCTACACTCTACACTCATGCATACACCCTGACACATCACTGATTTTACTGATTCCCACATCCTCTATTTGGAGTGTTTAATTTGGCCTAATTTGGTTTAATCTGATTTAATCTGGTTCAATTTGGTTTAATAAAGTATTATTTAGGACTTCATCATGGTGTGGTTTCCCTTTTTGTTGTGACCACCTGAGCTGGGTCATGACACTCAAAGGAAGTAACAACAAAACAGATATTGCTGAAAATAAAAACAATGAACAGGACCAAACTGTTGAATATGCAGGCAGGGAAAGCTGAGCCATTAAAATAATAATTAAATAAAAATAAGGAATTGGACAAGAGTTCAGAATAAATCTTTCCTGTCACAGGCACTTTTGACCTTTTTTATACATTTGTTAAGGATAGAATTTTTTTGTTGTTGTTCATTCTACAATGATGAACAATGGGGGGAATTCAGTGAATTTATTTATGTATGTTATGATGATGATAATGACAATGACGATGATGATGATAATGATTTCACTAGGAATTAAATTTACTTGTTCTTCATGATGACTCCTGACTGGATCTGAAATAGAAGAAATCTATTTATAGATTTGGAGTGCAGCCTGTATTGAATTCATAACACAATAACCTAGAAAAGCACAAACAGGTAGCCTTTCAAAATGCGTCTCGGTAGGCTTTCTCTATTTATCATGTATTTATTTATTTATTATCTATTTTGCCATTTTTGCATATACAAAGTACACAAAATGAAACAAAAAATCCTGCTGTGCCTTAATGTCAGATTTAAGGTCAACATTGAGAAAATTTCCTCTTCAACCTTTTTGTGTCAATGCTGGGAGGTTCCTCTTGAAATCCACTGTCATCTCATCTTCTTGAGTGTGTTCAGTTTCAGGTTGGTATGACTGCACCAAAAAGCCATCTGTTCCACTTCCTGTCTGTATGCAGACTCATTACTATCTCAGATGAGACCTGTAACTCCTGAGGTGCAGTCACTGGTGCTCAGCCTCACCTGCCTCTTCCTCTCTGTGAGGATGTTGATGATCCAATGACAGATGGAGACGGGCACAGTGAGGTAGGTGAGTTTGGACCAGTGAACCTCTGAGATGGTGCAGCTGAATGCCGAGCTGAAATCTACAAATATGATCCTTGCATATGACCCTGGTATTAACTGCTTCTGATGGACTCCTAGGTGCTGTGAGCCCAGACTACAGAAACAGTGAAGTACTGTTCCTGTTGGTTTTGTGCCATTTCATCTTTCAGAAGTACTGCCATAGGGCTCGATAGTTACTCAGGCAGGTTTATCTAGGCTTTATGCATGTGCCACAGTGGTCCCTGTCCTAACAGTTCTAATGTTGGATATGTAATAGTATATCTCACATATTAGGATGCTTTAGCTGTAGTCTGCAGTAGTTGAAGAAGCCTTGGATCATTGGAGTGACAGGACCAATAAAATGAAAAAGATGTTGTCTTTTCAGTAGATCAAAATGATCTACTTAGTTTTATTCAGCATAGCAAGCAGAGTACAGCGTCCTAAAAAGTATAAAAAATACAATGTAAATGTGAGAGATTAAAATTGTATTTAAAAATCCCAATGTAAAGGTTAGATGCAATAAAAGAAAACCAAAACTATTAAATTCCAATTTCAAAGATGAATTGCCTTGTTGAACACAAAGAACTTCAAATAAAGATCCTCAAAGTTATTTGTCCCTAAAATAAAAGAGAGGATTTTAAGCAGGACAGTCTGCAGATGATTTGCAGTAGAGAAAATTTTAAGTCCTGTCATAATCTGACCCTCCTCAGCAGTACATCTCCTTTTTGTTCAGCTGAAGCTGAGGGAGGGAGGGAGGTGTCTTACTTCTGACTCAAAAGCAATCCACCTATGTTAACATTTCAAATTTAAGACATTTCATAGGATCTTTACTCAAAAGCTTTTCTTATCATGTCATGTTAAAAAATAAAGTATTTAATTGAGGCCTGTGATTCCTTTGATTTGCTGCAGCCTAGGGATTTCCTGTTGCCCCATGATCTCAGACTTCAGTAGCAGCACACTTTTAGGGGGTAATGATCTGCTCCTCGACTAAATTTGTATTCAAAATATGCTGCCACCGGCACTGACATACAACCCTCTGTCATAGTGTGAATATGTGTCATGTTTTCTGCATCATAGAAAGACAGCTCCTTTGACTGGCAGTCTAGGTAAATCCCAATCTTTTGAGGTTTGCCTGTGAATGTTAACGTTTTCTTTTGTTTAGATGTGACATATTTTTGTTTATTATAGATCAAGTAATTATTATTTACCCCTATTTTCCAATAGTCCTTTTTTCCAACCTCTATTTCCCAGTAATGCTGCCCTGAGGTGAACTCACTGGAACTAAATGCAGATGCATACCGTTCTGAGGTGTCCTCAGTGTAAACTGTTTCATATTGCTGCGTGGACCTGTTGTCAAAACCATAGTTGTAGGATGAAGATTGTCTGTAGAATGGGTTGTATGTCTTGGACTGGATGATTTTGGGACTATACATTAAATGTTTCCCATCATCAGACACTGTGATGTTTCTGCTGTCACTTTTGAGTGACAGCAGTTCTGCTCGGGGCTGGATCACCTGAAGCATCTCCTTCCACACAAAGAACTGCAGGTGACTTTCATAAGGTCTCAGGAAGTGTTCACCACATGGAGCTTGTCTACGGGGCCTGAACAATGTTCAGGAGTCTTCCTGTTGTTCTCCTCAGTCCAACACTTTAAAACTTCCTAGTCTTTTAATTTAGAACTGATGTCACCTCTCCAGGCCTCTCTGCTCAGGACAAAGCTGTTTCATAGCATTTAATGTCCTACCCATTTCCAAGCAAGAATCCTCCTGTGTTTCAGGTCACCTTGATCTCATCTTCTCTTTCTCAGAAACTGGTATCTCCCCAAACTGTCTGCAGATCAACAGCGAATTTCCCTTTGGTTTTTGTTATTTCTTCCTCTGTGTGGCGGCTGATTTTCTAGTTATTATACTACCTAGACATGTTGCAAATGTTCCCAACTCTTTCCTCAGAGATGGTGTAGCTGTTTTGATTTGGTTTAAACTTAGTCCTTCGTGCCTCTCCTCCTAATCTCGCATATGATGGATACAATGGGTTGATCTGTGACGAGAACAGTTTCAGCTTTTCTCGGTTCAGGGCATGTACGGTCAGCACTTTGAAATCACAAACAAACAATCAAGATATTATTTTCCAATAGTAAATCTCTTTAAAGCAATTGTTTAGTATGGCAAAGTGGAATTTCGTATCCTCTAATCATGTGTGTCTAATACCACTGGGTACTACATATGAATGTGTACAAACTGATTTAAAATGTACAAATTTACCTCTGTATCTTTCCGTGTCCTTTCCTGCAGCTTCTTCTGCTTTTTTTTCAGCATTTTCAAAATGTGATTGGTTAGAAATATGTTCTCTTGGAACAGTGTCTGATACTGTGACACTGGAAGGAACTCAGAGAAAAGGGTAACACATTCTCTGCAGAAAGAGGGCTATAGTGAGACGGGGGTAGGATCAGTGAAGATCACTAGATGATAGAACAAGTCAAATCAAAGAAGGACATGGGTGACTCTTTTGCTCCTTCTTGCTCTGCCAAACGGACTGACTTTAGTAATTTTCAACAATCACTTTCTATTTCACGCAGAAATAGCCCCACCTTTCAGTGGATGTCACTTGAGCCCAGCTCTCCAGATATCGGCGCATTGTGCCAAGTAATAATACACAAATAATACAGGCTACTATACATTTACAGTTCACCAAGATAAAACTTGTTAGAACACTTTTATTCCCAGGAAAGATAACTTGGAGACAATAGAAGTTTTATTAAAGTTCAGTCAGATTTCCATATCTGCACACACCCCTCTGAATCAGCAGTTTCATCTCTGCTTCCGGTCATAATTGTACATCCAGTCAATCATACACCTTAACCCAAGCCAATCACCTGTGTTTTATCAAAATGAATGTTCTCTCTGTTACACCAAAGGCCACATTTTTGCAACGTTATACACCCACTCTGACCTTTCACCCCAACTGTGATGCCTGGTCCACCGACTCCACCCCGATCAGAAGTTCCTCTCAAGGAAGACGTCCCAACCTCAGGCTCCATAGTGTTTCCATTGAAGCAATCACTCAGCATTTGAATGCTTCCTGGCAGGATCTATTCTGCCGGGTTCACAAGTAATAAAAGTCTATTTCCCGAAAAGGCTGGTAATGTTATTCTACTTCAGATTTGCATGCATTTTGGTTCTAAGTCTGATTGTCTGTGCCTGACCCCAGCCGCCGCCACCAGTCACAGCGATATATTTATCAGAAGTTTTTCTACAGCACATGAAAACTACTTTATCCTACCCATACAAAAGTGTAACATCACACTCTAGTGGTGAAAGCTTAGAACTGCTGGTTAGAGGATGTTCCCTTAGAAAAGGGAATGCCCTTTTTTGAGACTGATAATTCTGTAGGTCATAAAAGTTGTACAGTAACAAAGCTGTAAATATTATGTAACAGTCAAAGAATTTGACATCGCTAAACTAAAATACATATAAAAGACTGTCTCACATTTTTTCAGGCCTGTGTTATAAGTATAGTCAGATCCTATACGTACACTGAAACAGTCTTTCTTGCTAATAATTCCTCCTATTTACACTGACCATTAAGAGATATCTTGCCAACAGGCTTCCATGTCAGGAGGAGAGGAGGAGAAAAAATATTCTCCAAAGTTTAACTGATGAGGCCTCAAAGTCAGGGTTCTGAGTTTAAAATTTCACTCTTTGTTTTTTCCAGTGTTTCTGTGCTGAGCTAGGGTGGAGGGACAGTAACACAAAGGTACTAAAGATACTAAAAAGACTTTAACTTTGGTTGATGTCCACTCGATCTGTCAAAGTCAGACTGCTGAAGCCTCATATTAGCTTCAGATAAACTTTGGAATATATTTTTGTGTGAGGACTATAAATTTGTCTATCATTATTTACACTGGAAGCATGTAAGGAAAGAATCTCTCAATAGCCAGTATGAACAGCAGGAATGGTTATAGCAAACAAAAGCTGGTAATATACAGTACATATGGGCACCCAGCTGTTGTTTTGGGATAGATGTTCACAGCCAAGATTGCAGCTGTGTGAAGCTGTATTTAGGCACAGCAGTGCTTTGAGCAAAATGCTTATGTGACATATATACATATATATATACGCTATATTCCACTTACGTTTGCTGATTATTCACCATATTCTCACAGTTTGAATTTTCCAGTTCTGTACAGTACTGCAGTCCCTGTCACTGCCAGCTCCTCTGCCATATACAAGTTCTAATCCCCTACCAATGTTAGGGATGTTTTATGTGACTTATGAGACTGAATGAGCACATAAAAGTGTGATTTTAGGGAAGCAAAGTAAATATACTGTATCTTCACATGGACATAGGCATACACAGTACTCACACACAAACATACTGTATTCCATATTGAGAAATAGTCTGATGGAGAACAACATAAAAATTGTAAATTCAATACTAATTTCAGAATATTAAATGCCACAGGATGCACAGTCTGTGACACATAATTGTATCCTGTATTTTGAACTTTGTTAAGGTCATAGCCAAGCCACAAAGCTACTCATCAGTCATAGTGGTAATTGTCAACTGCTGGTTCAGCTTGACTCTTCAGCACAGCAATTGGTCCAAAGCTGATAGCACCACAGGAGTTGAACATCATTGGTCAAGAGGATTTCTCCTGAATTCAGTTGGGTTTTATGTATAGGAGGTGATTAGTGCCAAATACAAGCAGCAGAAGGAGAGGGTGAACAACGAGACAATATATGTTGGAAATAATATCACCTCTCCTTTGAATGGCTTTAAGAGGAAAATTAATTTTTTTATATATTAACAGACTTTTGACAATCTGCTAGTTATATTAGAATCAGTCACGTCTTTAAATCTGAATAACTGTGTTGTTTTTTTTTTAAATAATAATAATATGGAAAGACAAGACCAAAAATTAACAACAGAACAAGTTTCAACCTGCTAGTAGCATTAGAGGAAAAGTCAGGGGATGCTTCTGCCCTTCTGCAGAGAAATATGATGTGACTTGAATGGCGAGTTGTTGCTTCCAACTGGGGTATCAGCAAGCTGTGCCATACAGCATCCATCTCTTGATAAATCAGGTACAGGATCCCTTTCAGTTCTTCTTATGGCATTGCGCAAAACACACGTTGCCTTCAGAGGCCACATACAGCTAACTGCTGTACTTTGAGCATCAGGCCAGAGAGGGACAGTGGACCAAGTATGGAGGTGCTAAACCACTCAGGGTTCTATTAACCAGTAATAAAATATTAAAACCAATTCTAAAAAACACAAGAAATTAATGAAATGAAAATATCCACTTTGACTTGTTTTTGTTAAATGATATTTATTCTATTTTATTATTATATTTCTTTTATTGATCGTATAGTCTAACATTGTTTATTTATTTATTTCCTGGTCTAACGCTGCTGTGCTTAGTTCTCTTTCGCGGCACAAATCACCCTCCATACAGAAGTGCTTACACCGCGATTGCAAGCTGCTCTCTCCATAATAAAAGAAGGGCGCTAACCAATAGCGTTACAATTGATGTAACATATTTCTGGCCTTTTCTCCGACAGAACACGAATGACAGAAGATTGTGTGAGAGGACCCGGATTAATAAACGTGCATTTCAAGGTAAACCTGTTTATTTAATCTGTAACGCTGGTGGCGATTTTGAAGGATGTGCTCAGCATCAGCAGCGTGGATATCTATGTATCCACATGTCTGAAGCTGAAGCGGCTGCCTCTTTACTCTGTAATTGGAAACATCTTCACTGACCGGTGCTGAATATTTGATCAAAGAGGCACTGCTTCTCTTCATCATTTACTGATGTCTTGGCACTAAATAACACTGAAATGGCT
>BRZM01003868.1:0-14527 GCA_033238685.1 Lates japonicus
AGGGGGAGGGGATGGGCAGAAAAGTGAAAGGTGGTCAGGCTCAAGGGCCTTTGGTGAAAAGTGTTCACATTCCATTGCTGTCAGAGGGCATCCAGGCAAATCATGGCTTGTTGAGGCGGAAAGGTGAACCAAAAACCAAAAATCTCCATAAAAAACTCCATTAAGAATCAAATGGCCTTTCTATTATTTTTCATACCTGCAGATTTTCTTCTGTCTCCACATTTTTGTTTTGAATAAAATTGGAGTGGGTTTATTCTTCATCATTATTGATTTTAGTATCCACGAGAGACATGTGAGACTTAAGGTATGCCAGCAGATTTGGGGCCAGAAATAATGTTCCATATGATTTCAGGGTTTCCATCTGCTTAAAAGATTACCCATAAGCTGTGACAGTCAGCCCAGAGAGAGACAGAGCCAGGGTGCAAGAGAGAGGTGATTGGAAAAATATAAGACAGGGACTTTTATTATTGTAATTCTGAGAAGAGCAGTCTTCTCAGAATACCATAAGTCATGCTTATCAAGTTTTTAAAACAAAGAAAAGGCGATTTTTCGAGAAGAATTAGAAAAAGGGGGGGAAATGCTTGTGCCAAAGCGACTGTGAGTCTCAGGTTACCCTTTCAGAGACGTAGGCCCCTGGATATAATGCAAGTCCTTCTTTCCTCTGCGTTAACTGGAGGCAGAAATTTTTCTGGGAGACGCACAAGTGGTAAAGAGGTCTGACTGTGACCTCAGCCCAACAGGCTTAACAGCCCAGAGTCACTCAGAGGGGACAGGGGTCAGTTCTTTAGCTCTCAATTTTGAGGCCACTGACTGACCCGTTCATGTAGGTGAGGAGGCCACGGAAAGATAATCAGACAGGGAGGCTAAAGCTGCATGGAGCCCTGAAAGTTACTAGATACAGTGAAAACAGAGTTGACTCTACTGTCCTTGGACTACACCTGGGTTCACTTTACAATTTTCATTGTTCATTCTATTCCCCTGGAAAACAGTGTGTCTGCCAACACATGGGAGAGGAGAATTACACATTATCCTCAGTGACGAAAAGCCAGCTTTCTATCAGCTCTCCAGTAGATAGAGGAGCCCTTGTCCCAGAATATGTCATATCAGAGGAATCTTTCATATCTGAATCTGTGAAAGGACAGGTGCAGGCCTTTGACAGTACATCCATGCCTGTAAAGCTAAATGTCAAAACGGCAAGGTATGTGCATGAAAGCTGACCGTTTTCTCTTTTCTGACGTGTTTGAACTGGCATCTGACACAGCTATGGCTTCCAGATGGGGTTTAAAATGTGCCCCGTGTTTATACAAGGCAATAGTTTGTGAATTGCCCACTCTGTCCCTTTCCAGAAAGACCTCATTCATTGCTGCCGAGGTCCGTTAGGTTACCTAGACTTAAGCAGCGCTCAAAGGTAAATATAGCTACTGTACTTGCTCCCTCTCCTCTCACCCTCTCAGCTCTCTGTACCCTGAGGCCTTTCCTTTGGTGCTTCAGACGCTTTCACCCCTCGGTGCAGGTTCAGCGGCTCCAATCAGAGCATTTCTTTGAGCAAGTGTTTGGTCTTCTGTTGACCATTGAGTAAGCTGCCAGACTGGAAAATGAACTAGAATATGGCTAATTACCTATGTCCATTGTTACATTTTCTTGAGTGGTGTAATTTAGACCGTGTACAGTACCTGTATTGAAACATGCCCCACCTCCATCACGTTCTTCTATGCCCTATTTGCCAACTTGTGGTCTGAAAAAAAAAAACATTTAGCATTTACTGAATGCAAAGTCTGTCTCCTTTGCAGTAAATTAGGGTGTCTCCCGCAATGTAAACTAACCCTATATTTAACTTGTCGAGGAATTCGGGCACATGGTCTAAAGCTCTTGTGAAGTTAGTGGAGGAAGTTATTCCTGCAGGTCTTACCAAGCTTCACTGTGATTCTGAGGTTACACTGCCACCCTGTGGCGACTTGAGAGGTTGCATGGATTAGTTCAACAACTGGGTTCAGTGTTGGTTGTTTATAAACGCAATAATACGTTTTTTTTATTAAGCTTATTTTTGGAACCGTGACACCAATTGTGCTGATTAGGAGACATCTGTTGATTTGGTTGGTGGGACACTGACTGTTCAGAGGCAGATGATCACAGTTCAAGTACTGTGGTGTATCTGTCCTGCAAAAGTCTCACTGAACAAGACAGTTCATCTCACAAAGCTTCAGTGACAATCGTCTGTAGCTGTCATTATGAATTGCTTAGAGATTTTCTCATAATGATCAATGAAACAAAAATGTGTCTGGATTAATGTTGTATTCAGGTTTATGCTTTCCAACATGTGTATTAACTCTTTGGGATACATGTTACTATACTGTATATGTGTTTCCCACCTGAACGAAACGTCTGGTTTGCTTTCTACATCAAACACATGGCATGACTTATAGTAAATAGGCTACTATACGTGTTTGTTTATGAGTTACACCTGATGCATAATCTCCTTTTTCCTCCCACCATCTACCTGTCTGGTCCTCTGTGTGTCCCTCACTATGGTCTCACACACAGAGGAGGATGCTTTTAGCTGTATACAGGACGGACAGCGCTATAGCGACAAGGACGTATGGAAACCAGAGCCCTGTCGCATCTGTGTGTGCGACACTGGGACCGTCCTGTGTGATGAAATTGTCTGCGAGGAGCTAAAAGACTGCCCCAAACCTGAAATCCCATTCGGAGAGTGTTGCCCCATCTGCGCAGCTGACACATCTACGCCCATTGGTTGTAATTTATTTATCTCACACCTCTCATAAATAAATTACTGTACGACATCATGTTGTTTATTTTGGGGAGAAAATGACAGTTTGGTATCAATCAAAGGTTGGCCATGTGCAGTTTAACCTCTTCACTTTAATACATTAATCAGGTCTATTCTGTATGTCACCCTTTGATTTGAATACTGTTTTCTATCCCCAAAGCAAACAAATGACAACGACAACAGTGATACATCTGACTAGATTTCAGTGAAATGCTACCTCATCGTCATTTTTCCATAGCTGGCTCACCTTGGCCCCATCTTGTTTGAATACTCTCTCCTTCCCTGAGTATCATGAAAACATATGGGAGTCATTAAGGAAATACCTCAGTCAAGCAGACACGGCCTCGTATTTCTACTCTATATCCTCTCTGTGGATTTCTGCAGATCTGATGGCAAGAAAAAAAAACAGTGACACTCTGCTGAGGCTTGAGGCTTGAGTCATTCACCACTTTTAAAACTGCCATCACTTCCTGATGAACAAAGACTGGCTTTGGAAATGTTGACAAATTTGGTTGAGGAGCATGAATGAAATCAGAAGTGTCATTGGTTGCAATGCATGCTTATCTTATTGATTAAAATGCTTTGTAAAAAACTTATCTTCTATTCAGGGCAAAGTCAAGCGCTTTGTAAGAAGTATGTAACATGTAAAGCATCATTTTAAGTTATCAACCACCTAGAAACAGGGCTGGCTATCAAACCTCAATACTTTTTTGCTAACAACTGAACTATGCACTGATTATCAGATCAAATTTGTAATCTTGTTTAGTCATTTATGAACCAGATAGTTCCTAATTTAAATGAATATTTTAGATTTTCTCAAAGCACATGTCTTATGGCTAATTGTATTTAGCTTGATGTAAAAAAAAAAAATTTCTGGAATCAGTGCTTAAAAGTAGTATTATATTGGCACTAGCAGCCAACATTTGAAAATTACATTTCATTTTTATTTCAGTGATATCTAGCCCTACCTAAAACGAGTGCAAACTCAGAAATGATCATTATAGCTATATCTAACAATGCTTAATGCTTTTAGATATAAAAAAGAAAAACCCAGTTCTGGCCTACAATACATCAGATTTAGTACTGTGGTGAAAATATGTACTTTACACAGGCTATTCCAATGCTTTTGCTTCCTACTCTTCTCTTTTACCTCCAGCTGCTTTGCTTCTGCTTTGAGCTAATGAGATGGTGATTCAGCCAACACTTTTTCAATCCTGATGGGCTGTTTGGGTGATTTGGTGGTGGTCTTTAGGGTTTAGTTTAATTTAGGGAAAGTACAACTGGTTATCAGCATGAATAGACTTTCTGGGCTTCTGGGAAATATTGTGCAACCCTCATGGATTGTTTGTGTGTGAACCAGTCACTAACCACGATCTGTTTTTCCCCTCTATCCATCCTGACCACATATCAGGAGTCCCTGGAGCTAAGGTGAGGCTACTGTAGGATATTAAGACGCTCTGTGTGTGCATATGGATTTGTCTGTGCGTGTGTGTGTGAGACATGAAGCTCCCCAGCACCTGCAATTAAATCTCTGTCTGTCCCAGACTCATATCAGTGCTGCAGGATGGCCCTGTAGTTTATGGATTTAGATGAGACTTTGATGTGAAAAAGCTTTGCCAGATGGATCACAGTTATTTCCTGCCCCACACTGTGTGTGTGCCATATTTATGTGTCTAATGATACTGTAGGGGATACTTATTTTCAACATTTTGCTGTCAACCAATTTTCTGATAAAATTGCAGCTTTTCCATTGGAAATGCATTAAAATGGTCTCCACAATCAGACTGTGGATGAGAAAAGACAGACAACAGAAAGAAAATGTTGAAACTAAGTTTGTAGTCCTACTGCTAATTGTTGTTTTCATGCTTTATCTTTTCAATACCAGGGTCAGAAAGGTGAACCCGGAGACATTACCGATGTAAGTTGACACAATACCCTGTACTGAAAATAGTCATTCTTGTCAATTGAAAATGTTCATTAGCAAACTGGTTTCAGTGACAGAGATCTGTTTCAGCCTCACATGAAACACATACAACTCTCACATGGAGACACAAGCATTCAGATCCTTTACTAAAGTAAAACGTTGCAGCACTGTAACAAAATACACCAGTACAAGTAAAGGTCCTGCAATGAAACGTATAACTTAATGCATAGAGGTTAGTTTGAACTATTTTATATACTGTTTGGTTTCAACTAAACCAGTACATCATATTTCATAAACTGGTCAAAAGTGTTAGAGGTAAAATCTGAATCTGCATTTTATCTACTAAATGCATTGGTGTAGAGAGTGCATTCTTAGTAAAGAGTAGAAGTGGCATGAAATGGAAATACTTAAGTGAAGTGTAAGTACCTCAAATTACTTAGGTAAATGTACCTAGCTACATTCGCCCACTGTTGGTAGCACATCATCCCTGGCTGTGGATGTGTCTAAGAAAAGTTTTGACTAACTACAGAAAAAAGTAACATTACTCAGGGTTATGAAATAACTGAGGAATTCAGCAATTGTATACTGCCAGAAAGAAAGAGTGAGAGGGAGAAGAGGCAGCTATGTCAGCCCACTCATCATGAATACAGCCAAGCACAATAAGGCCTCCATACAATCCTCCATAAAGATCTTCATAGGCCAGGAGAGAGAGAGAGAGAGAGAGAGAGAGAGAGAGAGAGAGAGAGAGAGAGAGAGAGAGAGAGAGAGAGAGAGAGAGAGAGAGAGAGAGAGAGAGAGAGAGAGAGAGAGAGAGAACTCCCTGCACCTGGAAATGCTTTACCCATCTGAGGGAACACAAGTTCATGGCAGGAAATAAGAAGGCATTGTTTATTGTATGTTTCTTATAATGCTTTGCCCGAAGAGATTAGCAATTAACAAGTCTGCTCTGATGGGAGCGAGATAATGTTTCCCCCTCATGTGCGAGGAGATCTAAGCCTCACGTGTGCAAATACATCTGGTAAATAGAGCAGGTTTAGCAGTGGGTGTAAGTTTAAAGAGCATTCAGTTTGTGGACTCCAACATGGCCTCATATAAAGCAGACTTCAATGATTGAGGGGAACATTTTACAAATATCTTCACATTTTCTGTGTTTTCTTCCCTTTACTTGTGCAGGTTGTAGGACCAAGAGGACCACCTGGCCCAATGGTATGCACCTATGTCTGCTTTGTACATTTTTCCTCAGAAATCTTTTAGAACTTGCTTTATGTAGAGAATTTTCTGTGTTTGTGCAAGACAGAAAGAGACAGCATTTAGAGTAGCCATATAGGTATTAAATTTAATTTCCAGCTGCAGTGAGAGGAAATGGAAACTGATCTGACATTAACAGTAGCAGAGTTCACAAGCTGCAGCTGTTTCTTCAACTCATGTGAACTGAAGTAACACCTGAAGTTACTGACTACTTCACTGTCTCCCATTCACCCAGGGCCCACCAGGAGAGCAAGGACCCCGTGGAGCAAGAGGAGAGAAGGGAGAGAAGGTCAGCTTGAAAGTTTTTTTTTTTTTTTTTTAAGTCTTGCCCTGACCCTTAACAAAAAACTAAACCCACACTCTGCTCCCTTAAGAAGTACAGTATGTGCTATTGAATCTGATAGCTGTAGGCCCTTAGCAGGAGGGTGGCTACCTGCTAGGTCACAGGTTTGCAGAATGGTAGCCTCACCGAGCAGCCCAGTCTAACTAGTCATGTGTCGCTTCCATTAGGCTGTGTGGTCTGGGCTGTTTAACAGATGTGAGCCTGTCGGAGTCTCAACAAACCCTGCTTCTGAGGCCACAGTCACAGTCCATGGGAAATCAGCTTTGCCGCTCGCCACGCTTTGATCATCATCTCATTAATGCAACAACACTTGCACGTGATAATGGCCGCAGGCAAGGAGTTTATGTTGTGTAGTCATCTTGTTTATGTAGATTTAAGCACGAGGTGGACTGAGTTTTGGCTAGTGGAGGTTAAGTGGCCTCGTAGGTGTTCAGCACATTCTTCATTCAGGATCCCCTTGCAGGGTAATTCTGTCAATACATGTACAGAGGTGGCGCCAGGTAGCCTGATTTAGGCTGATAAATCATCAGCATGCACAGCAGCCTAAGGAAAATCTGTATTTTGGTTTAGAATGGAAACAACTTTAAACTGGTTTAAAAGTTATTTTAGCTTGTTTTTTAACCTTTGAATGTTCAGTTTGGCCCAGTTCTTGAGTGGACAAAATGTCGTCCTGATGGACCAAGCCTGTCAGGTGTCATCATTGTGTTCCTTCATGTAGACCGCCGGTGCAGTTTGGAGAAGGTTCAACAGAACATTAGCTCTGTCAACAGTATCTGACAAATGTGGTCCAGCAGTGTGTCACCTGCCAGCAACTGTGAAATGATTTATCCAAAGTACTTGAGTTTCGCTAACACAGGCTTAAAATGAACTGGTAGTGGTGAGAGTTGTAATGATTATTATTGAACACTTTTCTGTTCTCAAACTGTATATGCCTGACAAGTGCCATCCTTACTTGGTTCGGTATTTATAACTATAGAACAGTTAAGTTAAAAACAAAGGAGAATTCTTAGTCAAGGATATTTAATTTGTATTTGGATTTTATTTCAACATTTGCCTCAGTTTTCAAGAGGGACATTGCAGGAAAATATGTTTCTGCCATATTTGAGTAGAAAGAAAACAGTATTGGCTTCTATGTCTTTTTTTAAGCTTCTCAGATGTGAATATTTGCTCATTTTCTTAGTTTTTATTATGTAAAATAACATTTTGTTTTGTTTTTCAGTTTTGGACTGTTGGTTGAACAAACCATACATTTGAATAGGTCAACTTTGGCTTTTGGAAATTGGTGACGGCAAGCTGCAATTTTCAAATTTTTATGGACCAACATGGAAAAATATGTAAAGATGAACTGATAATGAAAAACAGTCCTCAGCTGCAGTGGTTATCTCTAATTATTTACTCTGTTCTTTTTATATATTTTATTTATTTATCTATTTAGGAAGCCCGGTCCCCGTGGCAGAGATGGTGAGCCTGGCACCCTGGAAACCCTGGTCTCCTGGACCTCCAGGACCCAATGGACCCTGGCCTTGGTGGGAGTAAGTGTCCCATGACAAATAGGGGTGGCAGACCACTGCAGACATGGGAGCTGACAGGTCAACACTGTTGCAGGGCCAAGAGTGTTCATTGAATAAGCAGAGAGAATGGGTAAAAATGGAGCAGGGACGAATTCAAGAGCACAAAAGATGTGGGAAATTGCTGGTGACGGGAGAGGCAGAGACAACAGCGAGTGGATGCAGAGAGAGAGAATAGGTCGAATGCCTTGGCTCCTTGCAAGAGAAAAGAAGGGAGGAGGGATTGAGGAGGGAGGTGGAAGGGAAGGGCAGAGGTGAAAAGGATAGACTTGGGAGGGGAAGGAAGTTTTTCTGGATGGGGGCAAACAAGGAGTCTTTGTGAAGGAAAGAGAGACAGGCAAATTCACATGCCCTCTGTCTCCTCTGTCTGCATCGATTCACATAATGTTGCTGCTGACAATCTATTAAAAAGCCAAACCTCTCTGCTGCCAAAATGATACAGTATCCTCCAAACTCTGCAAATCAGTACCAATATTTAACAACACAGCATTCTGGACAATGAAACACAAAGATTATTATTTGTTTTCAATTCAGTTTTGTTGACCTTTTTCTTTCAGTCTATTCCAACCAGATGCTTTACCCTGCAGTCAAATATGACATCTTGTCTTTATCAGCTCAGCAGATGACTTGAAAAGCTTGATTTCATCAAAAAATACATAAAACAACCTTCATATATCATGATAAAAATTCAACGCTCTTTTCTTTTGTCTTTTCAGAACTTGCTGCTCAGATGGCTGGTGGCTTTGACGGTATGGTTGGCGGGCGCATAGATGGGTGTGATGCAAGGACCAATGGTGAGCCAGATATTGATGAGCTGCCACTCCCTGTTCTTTTTTTTTTTTTTAAAACAGTCAGCTGCTTATGAATCTGTGAAGATGCAACGCTTTGAGGGATCGGGAGGCGAAGCCGGTGCTCAGACAGACTGGAGTCTTTCCGCGTGAAGACCTGAGTTAAAACTTCTGCTCTGCTGTTAAAGTGTTGGAGTGAAATGCTGAAAACCAAGCTCAGTAATTGTTTATTCACACTTTGGCCTTTGTGAAGCACACCTTCCTCAAATAGTGAGAGGAAGCATCACATGGTTATCACATTTGTAAAATGGACACCATTGTTCTTCTGGGAGAGAATACCCGTAGCAGGATTTAAAATCATCAAGGCTGAGAGGAAACTCGCAGCCCACTGATTTCAGACGTAGTGATGTGTAAACATGTTTTCCTCCTCCATTAATGGTTTTGGGGAGCTTAAGAGATAAAAAGTGAGAACTTTCACAAGTGCTGGAGCACAGAGACTGCTGACCTGAAGGAAAATAAGCACCTCCACATGGAGTACAGAGGTAATTTTCAGGGGTGAGAAACAGCCATTGATCTTCATTATGCCTAGGAGGCCGTGAAAAACCACTCGTCAGTTAGCTGTGGCGGCTTGCCCAAGATGAGTGAGAGCACACTGGAGCTATTTTGGTTTAGAGAGGAGGCATAGGTAACAGCGATGTCTGGCCAGCAGAGGTTGAGACACCGGGAGGGAAGGGAGGGGCGGCTGGGTCAATCAGATCTCCACAGTTAGCAGCAGTGTGTGGCTTCACCCCCACTGACTGTCCTTCCACATGTCTGAGAACACACCACAGTACTGGCTCCTTCTGGAAGCCAGCCCGTTTACTTTGGCGTTTGCCAGCCTGCTGGGGCGTGCAGTGAAAGAACAGACTGGATGTTAAATCACAAGTCGAACTTATAACACTCATACACACACACAGTGGACCCAAAATCATATCCATACACCTACATACCAAGCCCTCAAACAACACTCTTACTGAAATGTATGCACACACACATAAGCACACATATCGTGTCCTTCAAACACACATTCGAAGTCCTGCGGATACAGGAGCCCTATTGATAAGTCTCTACCCACTGTGGTGAGGCTTCCCACACCCACTGAAGGTGGCTCATTCCTTTCTGAGACCACTGTGCAGTGCTGTGGCGTTTTCTTTGGCTGCCGTGGCGATTTTTTTTCAAACATAACGTGATGCTGAAATGATTTTATAAAGCCGCGAGCCCACTGAGAGAATATGTTTTTATATAGAAAGCTGTCTGAAATAATCTGAATCAGGCATTTTTCTCTTAACTTATAGTAAAGAGCTTGGGATCTTGTGAAACTTTATTGATAACAGCTCATTGTTCCCTCCACAGCTGATTTTTCTTTGTGTGTGTGTTTTGTGTTTGTGTGTGTGTAAGAGAGAAAGAAAATGCAGTGAAGATTTGACTCATCACCTCCACAGAATGTGATTTTCTCTTGTTGAGCACTGATGCATGAAGTTAAAGCAGAAATTACTTTGGCATGTGACTCCAGCCAGGAGCACTACTTGAAGATTAAACTCAGTCAGAAAATTTTAGTTTGAAATCTCACCTCGTCCTGTTTTGATGCCTGATCAGAAGAAATTTCTCTAAACCCTGACACAGCTCAGTATTACTTTGTTTTCATTCCATGTCCAAAGTGTAAGAAGTCATGTGGCATTCAAGCACTTCCCTTGAAGTACAGCACTGCCACTGATGACCTCTGAGCTACAGTCACACAGCACTTTGGAGAAAGAGCTGACACAAGAAAAAAAAGTGAAAAGGGGACGAGCAGGAGAGATCACAGATGCCACTGAGGGATTTGCAAGCGGTTATGATTTTGACAGGATTGATTGTTGAGTTTTGTGTTGCTGTGGGGCAAAGCAGGTGAAATGCTTTTTATAGCTCTGACAGAGTTCAAGTGGACAACAGGGGTAGCATTTCCTCTGAACCCAACTTCCTTAAAACAGAACTGCAAATGTACAAAATAATTGTGCAGTAGTCTGTGTTTATGTGTGTCCGTGTAGTTTGAGCAGTGATTGTAGGCTGTGATTATATGCTGTTAGCCTGATGTTTGTGTCTCTTGTCTCTTTTCTTCCCTCAGGGCCTATGGGACCCAGAGGACCACCTATTCCACTGGAGCACCTGTAAGTACCTCTGTGCTCCTCAAACCAACACACAAGCCAAGCACACCTGTGGGCAAAGATCCAGTGCTTGTTCACAGACAGGACACTGAGTTTAAAAAGCTTATAACTGTAACATGCGTGATTCTGCATACATATACCATTGTCTGCAGTAAATTTATATTCATTTATAATTTAATATATCAATAATGACTCCAGAGAGCATGCCACAGTCTGTCAGAGATTTTACACACAGTCCTGTTTAACTGGTGTCTGCTGTTTTCGGGAGGCTGGCACACTGAGAACACTCAGTCTACCAGCTGCAGGCTCCGGGCTTTTCCTATGCCACAACTCAGACATACTCCAGACACCTGACAATTTACCTTTCACAGAGTCTTCTGGAAGCAACCTCCTCCTCCCTCCCTCCCCTCCCTTTTTCTGTTCCTGCCCACAACCACACTCTACTTGTAGTCTTACTTCCAGATAAAAACTATTAAGTTGTAGGTGGCCCCTTGACTGACTTGCCTCAAGCGATGGTTTAATCACCCTGCACCCACATTTGGAAGAAATATTTTCTTCATGTGAACCACGTCTGCTTTAGACAGGATTAAAACACCTTACATGACATTTGTAGGGTTGAAGTGTCATTGCAGCTGCAGTTTGTAATGTGAACCAACAGGCCTTGAAATATAATGTAATAGTTTGTAATATTGATTGCTTGTATAGTTTCACTATGCCATACTAAAGTACAGCATTTACTGAAT
The DNA here is from genome assembly GCA_033238685.1 of Lates japonicus. Taxonomy (NCBI): domain Eukaryota; kingdom Metazoa; phylum Chordata; class Actinopteri; family Centropomidae; genus Lates; species Lates japonicus. The sequence continues at coordinate 11,583 of BRZM01003868.1, forward strand.
ATATAGATATGATCTATAGAAGTTGTCATTTTAAACTGCAAACTAAGATGTAAAATTAAATAAGTGGCATCTGCTACAAAGCGAGAGCTGAAATGATCAGGTGTTTAACTGAGTAGTCGGTTGTCTGTGGTTTCAATTCTCCAGTGCGGACTTGCTCACAAACTGAACATCTTTTTTGGTTTTGGACTTTCAGTCAGACAAAATAAGACATTTTGAAGAACAGCATTCTTCACTGTATTTTGACATTCTAAGACTAAATAATCAATTAAAAATCTAAAATAATCAGTAGATTAATCAACAATGAAATGATTGTTAGTTGCAGCTACAAATCACAAAGATAGACTTCTTACATAACAAATCTGTAAATCGGTGCTAACTTTAAAGAGAGATTTAGAATGCAACCAATGATTATTTTAGGTAATCCTTCTAATTTGACTTTGCTTTGTTGATTAACTTCGAAGTTGTTGGTCGATAAAATATCAGAATATATTAAATTGGGTTTTACATCAACAATTCATATATGAAAATTTCTGTTTTAAAAATTCCCTTTGTCATTATTATTATTATTATATAGAAGAAAAAGTCTGTGACTGATCATTGCTACTCTAGTGAGATCAAAAGTCAGTCTTTTCTTCCAGTTAACCCTCAACCACTGTATGCATAAAGTTTACCTCTCATTAAACAGTCTGTCTTCTTTTTCACATCTCAGGGCCCACAAGGTTTCCAAAACCCAGCAGGAAGGCTGGAGAGCCGGACAATCTGTAGGTAATCACAGGGTCTATTCCTTCTCAGTCCCACACCACATGGTTTTATTATAAATTCTTGCTCTACAGTCTTTCATGACCTCCTCAGATGTCTCTCTGGCCCCTCAGGCTCCTCTAAGCCTCTCTCCCTTTCTTTTTTTTTTTTTCATCCATCTCTGCTACTCATGTCTGACTTTTTTAAAAGGCGTCATTGTCCACAAACTACGCCATTAACTTTGAAATAGCTTCAACGGAAACAAAGTAAAAGAAAAAAATCAGATACCTGTTTATACAGTAAAATGATTATCGGGAGAAGATTTTTTCAAAAAAAAAAAGCCAAAATATCAGTGAGGCACAACTGAACTGAATAACAGTCTGTTTAACCTTATCCTCTTCAGTTTTACTACTTCATGTGGAAAGATCAGCCACAGCTTCTACACCACTGTAATATTCTTCATTTCCATTAACACTTTCCTTTCATTGCCGACCACTAACTTCCATACCCTCCATTTGACCTGCCAGCTCCTTACATTTCAACATTTACAACCCTCCTCAGTCACAAACTCACATTTGTGAAACACAATCTAATAGTGAAAGCGAAGTACTGAAGCCTCTTCTCACTGATGACTCCATGTTTGCTGGACCTCCAGCCTTCTCCTCATGATAACTCCCTACCCCTGAAATATCTCCTCTCAGACACAGGACCCCAAGTCTTTCCATTAGTTTTTCCTCTTATATTTGTTCTTTGATTTCTCCTCTTAATATTCTCCCTCCTGTGGCTTTCCCAGCTCAGACTTCCCTCCTGTCCTTCCCGTTCCTCAACAATTGCAGTGAGGTCTCCCCACTGCTGTGTTAATCTGCTCTGTGGGCTCACATGAGCAGAGGTGCCTTCTCTTTTAAATACGTGCCAGTACACATCATTATGTGATTAAAATCAAGCTTCCTATCAGAACAAACCTGACAGTTGTAGGGGTCATGGCGTTCACTCAGTGTTTGCGAAATCCAGAATAATTTCAGCCTTTAAATCATAATGAGTAGAAAATTACCAACAAGATGCCATTAATATTTAGCTATTCTTAATATAACATCCCTTATATATTCTGCAGGTCGAGGGTTTTATTCAGTATGAGCACTTCAAAGTTGTTTGTCTATAGCTTCTTGCTTACTCAGGAGTAATACAGACAAAAGAGAAGGTTATCGAGGATGGAAAATAGCACCAACAGACATATCAGTACACGTTTAGTGAGAAACCTAAGAAGAAATTGGCAGGCAGAGAGAGCGATTGGAAACATCTGAGCTTCATAACCGAATTTTGGATAAGGATAATGAAGTATTTTGTTCCATCTTTTTGGCCTAATCTTCTCTATAAAATCCTGCTGATTCTAGGCTTTTACTCATTGACAACTACTGTCATTAAGAATCATAATAATTATCATTATTGTTTAGGGTGTAAATCCTTCTTTATGTACACTGAGATACTAAGTGTTAATTAGAAACCAAACTCCGTGTTTCAGTCAGCTGCCATAACTGTTTTGATTCATGTAATAGTAAAACACATTACTATTAATGGCAGCTTATGTCATGATTTAACACACTTCTACAGGTTAAATGATAATTAAAGTCACGTTAACCAGTAGTGAATCTTTTATGTCTTATTTGGCATCTCTGACATGTTTCTGTCAGGAGTTGTCACCACATGTAACAGTTTATAACCTGCAGTTCAATCTGTGTGCTGTTGCCCTCTGTTGGATTTATAAATGGTAGCTTTGTAATCTCACCTCTGTGTTTCTCTTTTCACAATAACAGGGGCCCCATGGGTCCTCGTGGCCCCCTGGACCTCCTGGAAAACCTGGAGATGATGTAAGTGTGTCACAACTTCATTCAACTGAAATGCATCTTTAAAAAAGCAAGGAACTCTCACAAGGCTTCTTCTCACTGCTGTCCTCCAGTGTGAACTATTCTGGGAGTTTATTTTGTCTATTCCACCACAAACTCTGCTACATTACTCTACCATTTTGTATCTTTAACTCTAGTATTGTTTCTGTATCTTGTTAATCCATTAATTATTATTATTGCTATGCTATATACCAAACACAGGACTTAAAGAAGAAAAGAGTCAAATCAATTGTAAGTTCTTGGTTAAAGGTAACACAACAGCTCGACAGCACTATGAGACGCCAGATGTGCTGTCACTGCCTCCAT
>BRZM01003868.1:36514-57745 GCA_033238685.1 Lates japonicus
CTTTTCCATTTCATTTGCATTTAGGGAATTTCTGAGTTTTATTTTTTTACTCTCTGGGTTTTACGCCTTCGACATTTCTTCTTACAGTGCAGACTAAAGGTAGCGATCCTGTTGTAGCTCCCTGCCCTGACTGTTGTGCTCTCTGTGCTGCAGGGTAATCGTGCATGCCACGGTCCTGAGTGCTCCTGGGTGCTCCAAGGCGCTCCCAGTGCTCCTGGCCCGTTAGTCCCAGCAGTAAGCAAGGGAGACAGAGGAGAGTCTGTGAGTAAAAAAGGAAACAAAGTGACATCATTTTAGCAATACAATGGGGAAAACCCTTTTCCTATCAGCAGAATAAAGAAGCATGATTTTTAATGAGAGTGGATTTTTTTTACCTGCTGGTAAGTGTATATTGTCTGATAGCACCACAGTACAGAGGAGAGCATCTCAGGTGTTCATCCTGAAATGTAGCCCATGGACAAGAAAAAACTTCTCCCCTTTTTCCTGGTTATTCACTGCATTTCAGGCGTCAGTGATAGTTTTCTGCTTTATTTGCTTTAAATGCCCTAGTCCAAAATTGTCTGGCTGCAGAAGACACATGTTGTCATTATGATTGTGAAGTGCTTTTGGAGAGGTGCACGCTTATCTTATCGAGCCCATTCAGAATCCAATTACAATCAAACACACACAAAGATTGTAATGGTGGTTCTACTCTAAATCACGACCATGAATCATTAGCAATCAACCAAAAATTTATTAAAATACTAGATTATGTGTTATCTTTTTCTGTCCATTCAATGGACAGAATCTGAATGCAAAGAAACCGCTAATGAAATGAAATAACCAATAAATCTTAAGAGAGGAAAAAAAACAATGAGATGGTTAACTTTATAAATATAAAATAAACACTGAACATTAAACTTTCTAGAAAAGTTATGTCCATTGGAATAGTTTAATGGATTTCAACCCTGTCAGTTCAAAATGCTCCACTTTGTTTCTATTACACAGTTCCTTTTTTGTTTTCTTTCTCCAGGGTGCACAGGACCTGCTGGACCTCCAGGACCTGCTGGAGCCAGAGGAATGCCGTATGTCTGAAGAATAACTACAGTGTGACTCAAACAAAAGTTTAAGAATGGCTTCCACAGGCAAACAGAGCTGAATTAGGATATTGTCTACTTGTTTCCACGAGGGATGAGGCCTCGTGGTGACAAAGGTGAGCTGGAGAGGCTGGAGAGAGGACAGAAGGGACACAGAAACTGCTGGTCTGCAGGGTCCTGCCCGGACTATCCGGTAAAGCATCCAGACCTCCTGTGTTATAATGATCTGATGACTTGAGGTGATCCTTGTTTTACAGCTGCCAGTTTATTTCTTATCATCATCCATTTTTTTAAAGTATGTATAAATGTAATAAATACGTCATGTTTCAAGGGTCAAGCTGGAGACCAGGTGCTACTACTGGACCTGCTGGACCCGCTGGACAAAAAGAGTGATATAAACCTTCCTCCAAATACTCATTCAAAAGTCAAAAAAAAATGATTTTCCTTTGAATTCAAAGACAAATAGAATAAGTTTCTTTGGAAGCTTATCAAGTGTTTCTCTCCATCTGTATGTAGGGACCACCTGGACCCGTTGGCCTACTAGAAAGAATGATGTAAGCGGTTTGCCAGAGACCCATTGGACCCCCCGGACCTCGTGATGCATGATGGAGAAGCCAGGTCCTCTGTAGTACCCATCAAGACTTTCTTCACCCGTCTCACCCGATCGTCTACCTCCACATTTATCTGCAGCTCACCACTGTGTACACAAACACATATTACATGCACATGAGAGGAATTAAAAACACCTTCAAGTGGAAAACCTCCATGTTGAGAGTCCTTGAAAACAGCAGAATTGACTGTGCAAAGTCACACCACATTACAACATGATAGGCTGCGCAACTGAGTCATGCTGATACTAGAATAGGTTTAACTCGGTGGATGGACTACACTGACCAGGCCCAGCCAATGAAATCTGTCCCAGGAAGCTGCTGGACATTTTTCGTATCAATAATATATGAAGATTCAGATGGCAAAGTAAAACATAAGAACTGATGAAGAATGACACCGACTTTGGTTATTCAGCTAAAACTGAACAGAAAATATATCTGAATCATTTCAGTGATGATCTTAGTATCAATTACATTCTTATTCTCTGGATTCTTCACTAGAACTGCATCAAGTCAAAACCTAAACCACAGCATTGCTTTGAAACCAGAACTTCAAATGTAAACAGTTTAAAGTTGCATGTCGCTACCGGCCTATCAGAATAATTTAGGGCTGACAGGCACAGTTTCTAAAACAGGAATGTTCCATAAACATAACTTCTCTCACTAATAAATCAAAACCAGAGCGACTTGTTATCTTAGGAAATAAAGAAATATAAATCAATGTATAATAAAATGTTTTGTTTAGGATTATATCTTGGTGCCACCTGAAGAGTTAAGAGCTGAACTGAAATACTAAATAACAGCCTAATATCAGACATATTAGAAACTTGTTTTACAAATCAATAAACAGATATTTCTATCTTTTTCCTCATATCCACGTTAGAGGGCTAGCAAGATACGAAAACAGTTAATCAGTTTCATATTAGAATTACGACAATATCATTGTTTACATATATTTATGTTAATTAATGATGTTAATTAACACATAATTCACTGATATTTTGTGATTCATTCTTTGGTACTAAAATGATGATCATCAGTGGGAGTGATTAGTAAATAACTTTATTCCATCCATAAGCAGATCAGTTTCATTAAAGATCAAATTAAAAAGCTTCATGTTGGCTCCACATGAACTTGTTTTGAGATGCATGCATTATTCAAGCTAAAGGTAAAGTCTAGACAAGAAAACAAAACGAGAGGAGAGGCAGATTGCAGAACAGATGGCAGCATTTCCTGCACCAATTATATGAGATGAGGAGGGACCTGTCTGCTCTGGTGGAGAGGGAAGAGTAATCCTCCATTTGTGAGGAAGTACACAAGTGGAAGATGACTGGACAAAAAATGAAATGAGTAAATGATGTGAGGCCAGATTTAATATTTACACTTTCTCTCTCAGGGTCCCCGAGCCCCGGACCCCGGTCCTCCTGGTCCCCAGCGGCCCGGCATCGACGCTGTCTGCAGCCCGCTGGCCTGGGTCAGACCGAGGTCTCTGATCCTCTCAGGTAGCAGGCCGACCAGGCCTCCGGAAACCTCCGTCATGCGGCGCTGAGTCGGCGCCACCCTCAAGTCTCTCAACAGCAGATCGAGAACATCCGCGGCCCAGGGATCAGAAGAACCCGCTCGCACCTGCAGACCTGGCTCTGCCATCCCGACTGGAAGAGCGGTGAGTGACCACGGGAGGTGGTCAAATTAGGGTGAGATGATGCAGCAGACAAGTTATGTAGCAGCTGAAGTTTGGTAAAAGTCAACATTTAGGGTAAATGGTGTGTGTGGTCTGGGAGTGTTTGTGTGAGGCTGATGTAATAATATATCATAACATTATGCGCAAAATATTTGATGATTATCAGCTTTTTATGAAGCCAAAGAGGCTTGGCTTCGTGTGAGGGAAAAGTCTCATACTAGATGCGAATGTATGTGTGTTGATGCCTGTGAGTACTGGTTAATTCCCAATCAAGGGCTGCTATTATTGATGTAATCAAGGTCTTCTACTGTATGGAAGCCGGAGGTCTCACATCTACTAAGCCTTCCAGCATCCCCCATAAAGGAACTGGTGGTCCAGCAGAGCAAAGGCCTTAAACCGTCTGGTTAGACAATGAATGGAGGATTCCACGTAAAGTGCGCCAACGTTCCAGTCATGTGCAATCAGGCGATTCATTATTATTATCTTTCTCCCACAGTTTTTCTTTTCATTTTCTATTACCCAGAAGCAAAATGAGCAGTCTGGAGTGTAATCTGTGTTAAAGCCTCTGTGTAGGGTTTAAGATTTCGAACTTTAAGCGACTCTAGTGGTGGTTTTCAAACAGGCGGGCTGACTAAGCCGTTAAGCCTGATCCCATTTTCTGCTATCCATAATGATTTCAATTTGAATATTGCAGAAATATTTTACTCACAGAGCTTTAAAAAATAGTTTAGTGACCAAAACATAACATCAAAGAATATTAATCTCACTCTCTTTTTCTTACTTTGGTCATGCAGTTTCAGCTATGGTGATGATAGCCTATTTTAACCTGCTGCCATTCAGATGACCTTCCTGAGGACTGCTGTCCACGGGCGTCTCAGACCTCACCTACCACTGTAAGAACAGGCGTGGCTACATGGGCCTTATCAACGGGCAACCTGGGGAAGGCGTGCTGCTGCAGGAAACTCCAGCGGCGTGGAGATCAGGGCAGGGGCAACTGGCCTTCCTTACAGGCGTGATGGAGGAATGACTGCGGTAAGACCTGCAGAAGAGAGAGGAGAGTCCAGTATAGACAGCACACAGACAGCTTTCCTACATGCATGTGTGAAATCATTCTTTACATTTACTCTCTAATTGTTCACTCAGTCACGAACCAATCCTCATCCTCTGCAGTTCTGGAGGAGTCCTTGGAATTCATTTAACAGCTGTTGTGCTTTCCCTCTGCTGAAACACACGGGACAGTGGGGCAGGAACCAGTGGTCGAAATTACCAGATCGCAGAAGACTTCCAAATCTGCCCATTGTGGACATTGCCCCCATGGATATTGGTGGAGCAAACCCAGGAGTTCGAGAATCGTGACCGGGCCAGTCTGCTTCTTATGAGATGAGGATCGAAAAGAAGAGAAAGAAAAAGGTAGGAATTTGAAAAATTTAAATGAAAGGAGCAGCTTCAGAAAAAGGAGGAGAGAGAGAAAAGAAAAATCAGACACTTTTTTTTAAGCAGGACTTTTCTAAGTAAAAGATGCTTTCCAGTCGAACTCCATTAGGATATCTACACTGAATAGCTAGCAACTGTCATCTGTGATTACCATCCAGCATAAACCTCAGTCAACTACTAGCCCTGCCCCACGGACACTGGCATTCCCCGAAAAACCTCCTTTTAACTTCACCCGGGTGGGAACAGCAGCCTCAACCCCCCCAGCCCACATCCCACCGAACAAGGCAGATGTAAGGAGAGTAAAGGAACATACCAGGGAACTAGAGAGAAAAAATGTGGTAAGTGTTATTTATTTATTATTTAGGTTTGGAGTCCCAGGTACTGATGGGACTGAGTTGTTCTTCATCAATAAAAAGCCCTTACACATATTTAAAAAAAAAAAAAACCTTGTCACCAACTTCCTCTCACTTCCTCCTCTTTCTAATACCCCATCACTCATACCATATCCACTAAATAATTAACATCTCTGAAACAAAATCCCTAGCTACTTAGAAAGTGCAGAACCTATTTCCTGCCACACAGGCTGTGTATCAAAAAGTTACTGTGTATTATAATAAAGTCGATGGTGCTATTGTTGTAAAACAGTCTATTATTTTTAACAACCCAGATACTCATTTATGGTGACCTGTATATGTATATATATATATGTGTGTATACATATATATACAGTTTTCTCGGAGAGAGCATTTCACTGGGATTTTGGATTTCAGGGTGATAAATATCCTATAACCTGCGCCTCAACCCCTGCCCTCCCTGCTTCAACCCTCAAGCAAGCATGTCCCTGATGAAATTTCACGATCAAAACACTCCAATTTGGAGCGCGTTTAATTTCTTTCTTTTTTGTTTTCTTTATATTTGTTTGATATTTCAGCTACTCACAAAAAACAACACACAAATCGACTGGGCCCTTACACCTGAATCTTTGTTCGTCCAAACTTTGAAAATAACAATACTGACCAATATTGCGAAAAGTTTGGTCATGAAATGATCTGCTGCCCCCCCTCCTCCCATTTACTTGTGACCTTTGACCCCCCATCCCTCTCATCAGTCCCCACACACGGGGCGTGCCCTCTGCCGCGGCGTACGCACTCACACAGTTGGAGAGATTGAAAGTGTGTTTGACTTTGTTGCTCCAGTTCTACAGCCAGCGCAGAGGGTTCGTTTGTGTGAGGTTGTGTATATTTTTTATTATTAATAATAATACTATTATTATGTAAGCCATGATAATATATTATTATTATGATCATGACATTTTGTTCGTTTTAATTAGTATAAATTTGAAATAAAAGACAAAACCAAGTAACAGGCTGAAGTTACTTTTATTTATATCCTGTTTTATTCTCGTGTTCCAAATATCTGGGGCAGCGTTTTCTCTTTAAAATTCATCCCAAAAAAAAAAAGAAAAAAAAGGCAAAACCATCTAAACATTTTGCTGTGCTCTGCCTCCACTTTGTGTTTTTGTGATGATGTCCGGATATATTTCCAGGGGGAGAAACAGCTCAGATGTGGAGAAAAGGCAGCGGAGAGTTGGATGAATGCGGGGCCATTTTGATTTGGATTTTGTTTGATGGCGATCGAAAACAAACAAACAAACAAACAAAAACGTTGAAGAAGGAGGTGGTGAAAAGTTCATATCATGTACTTTTTCTATGTGTAAAATAGTTTTTCAGTCATTTCCTTTAATTTTAACGCATGGTAGAGTAGAAATAGGAAACACTGCCGACTATGATCAGCTCATTCTGTGAACTGATGATGTCTTCCTGTACTTCTATTACTTCTCTTCATCTTCTTGCCTTTTTTAACTTCCAGTAGCAATAAAAGGTAGAAGCATTTCTATGAACAAAGTAGAGCAACGTTTCTTTTATTTTTTATATATTTGTTGTGTTTTTTTTTTCCTGAAATCACTTTTTGATAGTTCATTTATTATTTAATGTAATGGTTTCCGATCTATGACTTTATCCTTGTTTGAGTAATTATTGGCAAACAAACAGGAGAGAAAACAAATCACCAGAACAGAAATACATCACCAATAAAAAAAATACCTACAGAGAAATCTACACACAGACGACATGCTTGGTTCTTGTGTTTTGGGCGATCAGCAGCATCATTGTACCGTAATGAGCCAAAGGGGGTTTCAGATTATATTAACTGTAACATACGTGTTAGATGTATGTTTGTGACAGACAGGTAACACTCAGGAAATAGTCAGAACATGTGAAGTTACACCAACACGAGTGTATCCACAGACATTTGTTTTTTGAAGTCACAGAACAAATATCCACCTTTTTTATTCTCATCTTTTAGCCTGTGGTCTACCACCACAGACCAGGTTTTACATTGATCATGACAACATCAACACCGTTCTACTCAGAGTTTAAACTGACTCTAGTTCTAATTCACAGTATGTCTTCATCCTGAACAGTCTTTCTGATAGATTAAACAACACACACACACACGCCACATTTAGCACATTACAGCACACAGAAAGTTGACCTACACTATGTTTGACCTCTGCTCCTACCGACCCAGTCGTTAGATAAGATGGGGTAGAGTTATACTTTACTACAGCCATGAACACTTAGGAGTTTGTAACTGTACACTTTAATCCGTCAGGGATTAAAGACACATGAGCAGTAAGAGTCTACAGCCATGCTAGCTGCATGCTCACAATGACAAGGCTAACATGCTGGTGTTTAGCAGGTCTAATGTTTACAATGACTGGTAACCATCTTAGTTTAGCATGTTAGCATTCTAGCATTTGCTAACTAGCAGTCAACAGAAAGTACAGCTGAGGATGATGGGAATAATGACATTACTTTGCAGGTATTTAGACTGAAGCCAAATTAAATTTTAAAGTTGTTGAAGTTAATTCAGAGGGGAACATGAATGTTTGTGCCAAATTTAACCATCGATCCAAACCTTGTTGACTGACAGATGAACAGGCCGACATCTATAGAGTCAAGCTGCTAGCACGGCTAAAAACATCCTCCTAATCCATTAAAAACACAGTAAATGTTGCTAAGAGTTTCTATTTGGAACTGTGAAGAATATTCATACGTTAACCACACAACACACACTCCCCTCACAGAATAATGCTACGCCACAGTAAATATGATTACGATGAACTCGAGTGAAATTAAAGATGGCGGCTGTTAATCCAGTCAGGTTGTTGCTCCGTTTACTCCGAGCTGGATATTCAGTGCATTACTCTTAACATTACAAGCGTTAAATGTTCTAACTGAGAAAATTATTCAGTGTTCCTCTTCAGAGTGGCCTGGAAATAAATCAGTGATACAGCTTATACAGAAAGACGTGTGCACACAAATCAGTGCAGAGAGGAAGCAGGACTCGAGGGATTAATTAAAGCTAAACTAACAGCTTCTCTCAGGATAAATGGCTATTCTAATATAATTTACAACCGCAATCCATTTCTGAGAGAAATTTCTCTGTTCCCATCAGTGACAGCTGTACAGACGCTAATTTTAGAGCTGATTCCTGCAGCTTAGAAACAATATGGTTCACCTCCAGTTCTAATGGCTCCCTGAGAGTAAATTTAGATCAGCACTTCTCCACTGGCACCGAAACAACCGGCTTAGTGACCGTGTATCAGGGAGAGGCTTAAATAGCATCCGTGCAAAATCAATGTTATCAAAGTGAAAAAATGGGCTGTAACAATGCACAAGCACCACATGTGCACACGTACAAGCAACAAACAAGACAAGCAATTAGATGAGGACACACATTTGAGTTTGCACACGCTCTCCTCTTTAACCTGATAAACACACTCCACCTGATTAGTGCCTTTCAAGTGTTCATTAAGGGTCAGCTGGTCAAAGAGTCCTAATTAGACCTTTATGAAAGAAAAAAGGGCACAGTGTGAGGAATGGTGAATGGTGAGAGATGGAGGGTTGCGAGGTTCAAAGAATTTCTTCCTTACGACACATTTTTATTTCATCCTTTCATCATCTGCTATGTTTTGTTGTTTTTCAGTTTCCTCTCTTTTCTCTCCGTGCAGATGGTAAAATGAGTAAACAAATACTCAGTTATTATTTTTCACTCAACTGAGAAAAACGCAACAGGAAAAGAAATATTAAGAAAAGCACAGGGGGGATCAGTAGTAACAAATATAAAGAAATTTTGCAATCACAAAACGCAGCTGTAAAAGGTTCGTTTCCTCTGTATCTGCGTCCTCCACAGTCGGCTTACAGTAGCCCCCCACTGCATTTTGAAGTCTCAGTCTCAGTCGCTCTCCATAAAACTACCAGCTGATTATTCCATTTAAATTACAGCCAAGCAGAAGTTCAGAAGCCGGTGCTGAGAGTGTCTGTCTCAGTGGGGGTCTTGCGTGGGCTGGGTAAACTCTTCAGGTACTCCAAATGTCTGCGGGCCTCGGCTTGGTTCTGCCTCACGTAGTACACCACGTACACGATGACCATGAAGAACCACACGAACATGGTCACCAGCATGGCCACGTCGGTGGTTTTCCTCTGCAGGCTGCAGAAATTCACCCCAGAGTCCAACAGTTTGACCAGAGGTTGACCTGCGTGCTCGCCCTGCGACCCCGGGTCCTCCCACCTGCTCCCCTCGCCCACGCCCCGCACAGAGCTCTCACACACGATCCCGTTCACAGTCTCGGGCTCCAGGTTCAGAGTCTCCATCAGCTCCTGGAGGGCGCAGTCGCAGTGCCAGGGGTTGTGGTAGAGGCGGGTCTTCGCTCGCGTGGAGCCGAACTCCTCCCTGTTGGCCTGCCTCAGCTGGTTATGCGAGAGGTCCAGCAGGCGTAGCTCCGGCCCCAGGTGCCGCAGGGCCCCAGAGGCGAGCGAGTCGATGCGGTTGTGGGACAGGTACAGGTCCCGCAGGTGGACGAGGTCGCTGAAGGCGCTCTCGGGGATGTTCCGGATGTAGTTGCGTTCCAGGTGGAGGGAGACGGTGTCTGGTGGGATCCCCTCCGGGATCTCCCGCAGCCCGGCGTCCGAGCACAGCACCGTGGCCGTGTCCCAGGCGCAGTGGCAGCTGTCCGGGCACTGGGGGGACGCCTGGCCCCACAGAACGGAGAACAAGAGCGAGACACACAGCCATGAACTAAGATCCACTCCTTTACCTTTTCGTCTTCCTCCACTGACGCTGGTACATCTCTCCTCACACCAGCCTGTGCACATCGCGTCACCATAGCCCCCTGACACACACCAGGTCCCAATTCAGACACACACGGACGCTCCGGGAGAATCTGACATGTTGAGAGAAAAAGGGTCAGTCTGGGAAAGATGAGTCTGTCTGTGTTTCTCTCTTTACAATACATGCAATCAAATGAATGCTGACAGCAGAGATTATGATGTGTAAGAGGAGGAGGAGGAGAATAAAGGTCAGTGGGTAAAGAGATAGACACTGAAATGAGCTTAAACTGGTTTAGCTGATAAATACGGTCCTGCATGGAGAGACAATGTGACACCAAAACATGTGAGACGACAATGTCTCTGCAGGAAAAACATCTCTTGTTACTCATGTCGCACTGTGACTAATTTAGATTAGGAGCTTGTTCATAACTTTGAAAGGAAATTGGACTTTTACAAGAGGCAACAGTGTGTTTTATTGCAGCGATTCCCTCGTGAATCACAGTCTGAGCAGCAGTAATAATAGTTTAAATGATCTAATAAGGTTGAAAATCCCTCTTGTATTTCTGCATTAAAGGGACATAAATCATTATGCATGACTGTCTGAACCCATTCACCCCCCTACACCCCCAACCCAAGAAGAAAAGCATCACATTACACTCATCAATACATGTTCATCCCTCTATTTACCATGATGCCATAGCCATAATCCCCTTCCACAGGGGTGTAAGAAAGGGAAGGGGGGGTTAGAAAGGGGTGGGATCGATAGCCTGAGCATTGCCGGCTACACTATTAACGGCAAGACCATCAATCCTGCCTGAGTCCCACCGTGTCAATAAGTGACAGAGCTGGAGGAAAAAAAGAAAAAGCCAGCCCAGCAGCAGTCTGGCTGTAAGCATCTGCCCACTACTCCTTCAGACAGGACGCAGAAGTTTAAAAAAAAAAAGCAATCTGGCATCACAAGGGCAAAACCACTGGAGAATACATTACATGTCTTATGTGTGTTGAAGCTATTTTAGAGCCGCTCTGCCTCATCTGCCCTCCCTGTCTGCCTGCCGGGCTCTTTATGTGGGTCTGGAAATGGTGTCAGCGTAGTTTTCAGTGCACACAATCCAATCAGCTGATTCTGGAGCTTTTGTTTTTTGTACGGCTAACTGATGTTTCTGTTCCAAAACAGAAATCACAACACACTCCTTGAATTTGATCAGAGGATCATCATCTTAAATGTCAAGCGACTCTCCTGCTTTGTCATCGTCTTCATAATAGAATCAAAACTGTCGTGAGTCTCCATTCTCCTGCACAGAGAGCACACACTGAAGGTTTCCAGCCCAGAATAACAGTGGCCTAGATTGGGCTGATATATGCCTAAAGGTGGCTGGCTGGCTGACTGACTGACTGACACTGACTGACTGACTGACTGACAGCCCTGTGATGTCCATCAGGTGGCCCTGAGTGTCTCCTGAGCAGAGGTGAGGATTATGTCCCCTGCTTATTAACTGTCAGTCATTAACATACTGAATGCAGATGCATGCAAATCCACAATTAACAAAAATAATCATCAGCTGCATGAATAAGAATGAGAATGAGAAAGGTTGAAAGACAGCGACAGAGAGAGACTCCCAAAGCAAATACAGCTGCTACTGTGCTGATGATTGCAATGTTTTCCTTTATGTCCCTCCCTATCTGTCAAAGTAAAGGAGCTTTCAGAGAGACACTCCCTGTTTTCTGAGCCGGACTTCATCTCCAGTACCTTTATTTTACAAGATTAACCTGCGCTGAAGTAATAACATCTCAGAGGAAATTTCATTTAGACAATAAATGACAAGAATCAGAGGGAAACAGGTCAGCAGGAAAGTCAGAGAGCAGCTTCTCAGCATCACGTTCATAAACAAACATCTGTCTCCTGCTGTTTTCTAACTTTGGAGCCATAACTGTGAAGTTTAACACATTTAGTCTGAGTCAGCTCTTTAATCCGCCACGTTAAGATACTAGAAAAAAGTTCACGCAAATTAAAACGAGAAACTGGACGAGACTACAGCTGCGACACGGTTACTAATTAACACCCCGGCGCTTTACGATTAAAAACAAAAGGATATAAAGTGTTGGGTGAAACACTCACCTGTGAACGGTTTCCTGTGAAGTTTCAGGTGCAGAAGGCGGATGAAGATGTTGCTGCTTTGGTTTTTGGTTTTTTAGACTCCGTTTCCAGTCTTTCTTCGGACTTTTTCCGACGGCAGCCTGAACATCATCTCTGTCTCCTTCAGAGTAGATTCAGTTTTGAAAAAGCTACGAGAGAAGAGTCAGCTGTGGATCAGTGGTCTGTCGCCTGCAGATTCATCACTGACTGTCGAACCGGAGGGTAGTTTGGCTGTGGAAAAGGAGATGTGGGGCAAACCCTCCCTCTCTCTCTCTCTCTCCCCCACCCTGTGTGTGTGTGTGTGTGTGTGTGTGTGTATGAGACAAACATGGAAGGTGGACCAGCATCAGTTCCTCATTATTGTGGCATCAATCTCGGACTTCTGAGAAAGCAGTACTTACTTCCTTATGAGATATAAACTTAATCACTTGCAGGTCTGCGATTAGATTCTTCATCCATCATCTGTTCCTGCAAAATCTGACTCAATGACAACAGACAGAGGGAAAAAACAGCTGACAAAACAAACACAATATATTTATATACATACAGATATGTTTATGTATGTGCAGAAAATCACAGCTTTAGGGCCACAGATGTGAAATGTCACCTGCAGAGCCATGCATGTGCAATATGTGTCAGACTGTTAAGATAAATGTTCTTTTCCATTTGCAGCCGTCACAGTGAGACAAACAAGAGTGGTGACTGATAGAGCTGAGACACATCAGATTAAAGGGAAGATGCACCTCTTCCAGGCTCGGCACTGGACGATGAGCAGAGAGACACTTCATCATCAGGTTAAAAGATTGATCTGAACAGGCAGACATACAGCAGATAACACAGCTCTATGGATACAAATACATGCATTGACAAACACAGAGAAGAAAGGTCTTAAAGCAACCTTGAGACTCGCACACTTACCTAGGTCACACATTTCCATATAAATAATAAGGACACACAAACACACACACAATGACACACATGTTATTCATGGAGGTTTACCCTTAGCATGAGTGCCCTGCTGCCTCTTTGCTTTTCTACCATAAGCAGAAAGAATATGTGCCCATCTACAGAGGAGCCCTCGGGGGAGGAAAGGACCGAGTCTGACAGCCATGATGGCACCACACATCCCTCCTCTGCCTCCCCAGCGTGTCCTGCTCCCATCAACCTGCTAAAAACTATGACATTTCCGCTCCTGACAAATATAATACAGAATGCTGCAAGTATAATGCTTTTTTTCCCCCCAAACCTCTTTACAGCTGAATTTTTGTCAATGTTTTGCCCTTGACAGGTGATTGTCTCCATGGCTGCGGACAAGCTGAGTTTTGTGATTTGTCTGGTACAAAACACAGGGACAAAGAGATGTATAATGGGAAAACACACGATGGCAGAGAAAAATACAGAAAAAAGAAAAGTATCACACATTGTCTGTTTCCCTGGTCTCTAAACTGAGGGTGAATGGAGAGATGATGAGTGAGAGCTTCAATCTGCAGCAGGAAAAATAAAAATGGGGGAAAAAAATCAGCTGAGGCAGGGAGGGAGGAGGCTGCAGTGTCCATTTGGGATGTTCTCACAGGAAGCAATTCTCAACAATGTCTATGGCCAGGAACAGTTTGTTGATGACACAAGGATAATGAACCTACTGGAAAACTATGAAGCAGTTTACATCATCTGTTTGGTTTGGCTGCGGGTCACCGAGGAAAACAGACGAACTCTTACACAAATCTGTAAACAGACAGAGGCAGTGGAAGATCTAATAGCTCCTCCAAGACACAGAGTGCATGCTAAGTAATGATTTTGTTTATTATCTGTTAGGAAAAGAGGAGGACAAACCACCAACACATGTCCTGGCTGTGAGTGAGCACGCCTCGATGGAGTGGGGAGAGAGAGAGATAAAGCAGGAGTACGGTAACTACCTGTCATTCTCCTGGGATTGAACTGACTAACAACAGGTCAGGCTGGGGGCAGGTGTTCCGCTGGAGGCTCTCAGTAGTCATTTTCTTTTGCACAGCGTGGCTAACCGACTTACCAGGGCTGGAGTCTAAAATGCTTACCACCGAGGACCAACACAAAAAAGGTTTTGGTCCGTTGCTGTGTCAAGTAGAAATTACAACGTAGACGGAAAACCTGTGCCCATGCTGACATAAACACAGTATTAAAAATGCGTTGCTTTGTAGGTGAGATTCGTGACAGGAAGGACCAATGATGGCTAGTTTTCCTCTGTCTGTGAAAACCATACAAAATAAGAGGAAAAAAAGAACAAATGTGCAGGAAAGGGTTTTTGAGAGGCTTAGAATTTTAAAATACAGTCGGAACATCCTTGCATTTCTGGTGCAAAGCAATCAGGCAAGTGCATTGGATCATGAATAAGCCTGAAATTGTGCATGGAAGAGTAAAGTAGCTGGAAACCCAAATCAATACATTAGGCAACAAGTCTTTTTTCCTCCTTTCAGTGCTGATGTTTCTCTCAAACTGTCTGCAATTACGCCACTGAGGTGAATACACCTTCACTGCCTCCCGCTTCTCTCAGTGAGGGGGGTATCTTCTGTATCTCCCAAAACAACACACAGCACCAGTTGGCAGAGATTACATTATGAACCATGTGACTGTAAAAGGCCACAATGTGTATATAGATTGGATTGAGACTTGGCTCAGGTCCAACACAATAGAGCAGAGTAATAACACTAAGGTGTGTGTGTGTGTGTGGTGTTATATTGAGAGAGAGAGAGAGAGAGAAAGGTGGTGGAAAAGAAGATGCCAGAGGAAGAGTGCCTTTTCCAAAGCTATTAAAAATAGCCATTGCACTTTCGAAGCAAAAGGGAAACAATAACTCAGTAGTTGAACTTGAGACTAAATATAGATTAGATGACATAAGAGCTTTAATGCTACAAAACATGTTATTATTTTGCAAATTCCTGCCTTAAAGGCTTGATGTTTATTATTTGTGAGCAGGATTCACTAGAGTTTGAAAAGCTTTCTGTTTCACTAAGAAAAGAACAAAGAAGGCAAAGAGTGACAAGAAACGTGGTAAAGGTTCTGTCACTGCAGAATACCGCACAGAACACAAACAGTGAAAATGAGGGAAAGAAAACATTCACAGCAGGCAACAACCACTAATTGATTCTTTTTTCCTCTGCTGTGGCATTTCTACACAATGACACGGGCAGCTGGGATGGAAATAAACACATATAGCAATGAAATTATAAAGCAATATGTTACACAGGGCAAGTGCAGCAGAAGGGCAGAACGCAATAAGGAGAAGTAACAGGTGGAGCTCTGAGGGGCTGGGGAGAAAATCTGGAGTATTAATGAGAAAATTCAAGGCACATCCCGACTCTTATTACAGGAAATTGATTGTATGGTCATCTGGAGGTAACCTTGTCATGACACTGGCTGCCAGCAAGGAGCACCTCCCTGTGCCGCTTTGGAAATTTAATTTTCTAGAATTAATCAGGCCTCATTATTGACGCTTTGATCTTGGGAACCAAAGCGCAAGTAGCCCCTGGGCATCTCTTTGTAGTGCTAGTTAATGTCACCGTGCCGAAATGAAAGGATGAATCCACTGTCCAGGTGTCTATATGAATCGATTTCGAAAGGTAAGGCCGTGGGTATTCACAGGCTGAAGATGCAGGAAGATTACGCTTTTAAATTGATACTGGAAAAACCAAGAGATGTGAAGGTGAACAATACGGTTGGATTTAATCAATATTTAACAGAAGATCAGAATATTACCCAAAGTCTTTTTTATTGTGAAAGAACGAATACCAAACAGATGCACATGTAGTACAGGCAGAGAGGAGAGGAGCACCAGTCGACATTATTATTCAGAGAGTGTTTGAAATGGTATATTTAGGAACTGGGTCCAAGGTTATTTCATTGCCATTTCCATACCATCCTCATTCTGGCAAGACAGAACAAAAACAACATTGACCTGGCTCGATAATGCTGCAAGCTAGCAACTAACATTTTAATCCTAGCTTCCTCTCTAAAAGACTGACCCCGAACAGAGCGTGCTGCTGGCTGGGCCCTCTCCGACCGGGTCAGCCTGCTCAGTAGGGGACTGGGCTGCGCCTGCAGGGTCCTCCGGCCATCTCCAGGGCTCCTTCCTGGCCCTGTTCCCGCTTAATAAAGCCTGCGGGCGTGGGACGAAGATGCAGCCCTTAATCCCGCTGAGTCTCGACAGCGCCTCATCTCGAATGCCGCGCCTACCTTCTAGCAGCGAAGCTCAGAAAGGAGGACAGGAAGGGCGTTGGCTTTCAGATGGACACTGGCGTGTCAGGGGCTGCTCACTTCCTGTTGACATCGCTACTCTCGCATAAACACACTGTACAGCCGTTCATGTCGGCACAAGAAAAACCAACGACTATAACATAATTTCTGGGCTCAGGAATGATTTCAGTAACACATCAACGAATGGACAGAATAAAACAAAAGGAAAAATCATTAATCATCTGGTCACTTTTTAAGCAAAAATACCAACATTGTATTGACTCCATTTTCCTCAACACAAGATTTGCTTTTTGTTTTGCCTCATTTGACAATGAACTGAATATCTTAAGGGTTGACGCGTTGAGAAAAGCAATATGAGTATTTTCAACTATTTGGGAAAATAAACAGCAAAATAACCACAATGAAAATAGTTAGCGCAGCACTGTGCCAAAAACCAAAAAATAAGACCAAGAGATTTCCTTTCCTTGTTTTCTGTAAGTTTCTGCATAAAGACTGGATTACCTTGGTCTGTCCGTGACCACAGACACACGAGGTAACTAGCAACTTGCTAATATGCATCACTGCAATCAGTCCCAGCAGCTATCAATAAAATCAGTTTTATTCTTCTCCAGTAATGTGAAAATCCAGATTGGCTCCGCAGTTAGAGAGCCGTATCAGGCAGCGATTTACAGGCAACTACAAGTAAAGAGATTGCCCGGCGTAGGGCTTCTTAACATGCAGCTGACCGACAGAGTGCTGACGTTTTGCACGGAGGCTGTGGGAATTCAGCAAAATGTAGAGCAGCTCATTTACCACCCACTGAGGCAGTATACAACCCTGTCTATGCCGCAGCTGGATCATTTAAAACACATTACCAGTTCTCTTCCTTGGTGAGGTGTGCATGTGAGTGTCATTCTTGCCTTGATGGCAAGTAATATTCCATTATCTGGAGACCGTTTTCCTCAAAGTGCTGATATATTTAGCCATGTTTTAAACTAAAGCTCTGATTTCAGTCTGATTCATCGCTTTCATCGCCATCTCGCTTCCCTTCAACTACTTCTGAAATAGACTTTAAATGCCTTAAACACTGGCTCAATCAAGCAAAAGCCTCAGATTTTATGAAACAGCCAGTGTCAACCTCCTCGCCCTCTTCCTCTCTGTCACATGCTTGATAAATATGGAAGGTAACAGTCGAACGAGAAAGGTAAGACAAGGCTAACAAACACAGCTGAGTAAAGTGTTTTCTGTTCTAAATTCTGGAAAGGTTCACCTCAGACATTCTTTGAATATTAATTACCATTCTACAATATCCTCCACAACTGCACCATTCAGAGCGCTGGTGAGTTTTCAAATCACTGAAAAATCATGTTAAAGACTGATCATTTTAAATGGATGACATGTGCTACCAAGCTCAATTTTTCCCCCAGCCCACTTCTCCATGCCATTATCTCCAGTCACACAATCTATCCCTATTAAGACCAAGTCACAGGACAACTTGGGGAGGAAAGCATGGCAAACTGTAATCCCTGTTAAATGAATCAACCAATCGATCGCCCACAGTACGGGTTGAAAACGAGCCTAGAGGAAAGGTCAACAGGGCTGGTAATGAAAAGGAGGGAGGGGGGACTGGTTAGCTATGACAGTCCAGAAGCCCGACTCAATGAAGGACCAGTCTAAAATGTCGCTAATTAGTAAGTGTTTAATTAGGAAATAAATGTTCTCAGGATGAAATATACTGGAGATTAGGTTACCAAAAAGGCAAAACTACTTCTGTTTAAAGTCAGAATATTCTAAAGTCTTATCTCAAAATAATAAGAATAAAAGGAGACACTTGTATATTTACAGAGGTGTTAATTCCTCCGCAGTTTGCTGACTAATTCATGGACACGCCTCTACTGTACTGATTTTCCACTTCACATCTCTCTCTCCTTGACCAGCGGCCGCACTCGGTGATTCAGCCAATTGCTCTCATACATGACAGGCTAGAGGCAGAAGGAGAAGTAGTAAACAAGACAGCTTTTCATCCTCCTTACCTACACTGATAATCAAATACATTATTTTATAATCTTTCAAGCAAATATGTCAAATATTCTCTGCCCCAGCTTCTCATCTGTTGTGGGATTTGCTGTTTTTTCTGTCACTGTGATCACTAATTGAATGTCCGCAGCTTTCTGATTGTTTGTCAACATTTTTAATTAATGAGCTTGAAATACTGATGTGGATTTTTTCCTCATGTTCTGACATTTTTTACTGGCCTGGACGTATTGAAATGAAAATACAGAATCAGCCACAATCATTAGCACAGCCCTGATATGGAGGCAGAGCAGATCGCTTTGACAGCAGTTTAGTGGGTTTTTGCAAGAAACGCTCTGGTTCAGCCCATTGTCATCACCAAGTTATCCCACACTGTACATCCTAGAGGAAGGAGCTGCCCACGCCTCTTCCTTCTCCCGCTCACATTTCCTTAGTAATGACGCTGATAAAAGGACCATTTTTTCCCCGTGGGTAAGTGGCAGGACACAGGATAAATAACACCTTTTCATGGAGTCGGCATATGCCTACTGGAAGGAAGCAGAACACCAGAGAAAAGAGCCATCTGAGTTTTTATCCATCAGCTATTGTTTCATGTGCCTCCACACCAACCGCCATGTTTGTATTAAATTAAATTCTGAAGTAACCTAAGGACCATAAACAGGTGCTCAGGTTTTTAGTTGAAAGAGCCTGATGGAGATTCTGCAGCAGAGTGGAAAAAACTGTAGCACAGGGATGAGCGAGGGAGGGAGGTGAAGGTGGAAAGGTGAGATAGGGGAGGAGGTGGAGAAGGGGCTGGAGGAAGAGGAGGGGGGAGAAACAGGATTAATAGGAAGAGAGATAGGAAAAAGGATGAAATGGAATTGGGTGATTATAAGCAAGAAAGAGACAGAAATACTGCACAGAGAGAGGAGAGAGGAAAGAACAGTAATGGGAGGCCAGGGAGCATGAGAATGGTGAAAGAGAGGGAAAATAGAAAGCGAGAAACAGAGCAGAGACACTGGTCAGATCAGGCCTGAATCAAAAGACACTCCACCCTCTTGTGTGTCTTGGCACAATGTGCCTTGAGGCTCCTACTGCTCCCGAGCAACCCGCAGCGCATCAATAACTAGACATGTCAAACCTAGATAAAAGCACGTGGGCACATACTGTCAGACGTGAATAAGACCTTACAGAACACGGCGGTTGGTGGACTCGTGGCTCAGAGACCAAGTGCTGTGATGGTGAGGTTCTTTGAGCCCGTGCCTGGTATCTCATCATTCACACAGGTCAAAAATTTACAACTTGAAGAACAAACTACACTCTTCTGTCCTTCAATTCAACCAAAGGAAAAACAGAGGAAGAAACAAAGACAGAGGCAGTAGCAATGACTCAGAATGACCTTATCAGCAAGGACGTTAATATGGTCATGGTTATGGCAGTAGTATATAATGTAGGAATAAAACATGCATGCAATCATTCAATCATCAATACCACTGTTTATATTTCATCTTTACACTGTGTCAGGGCTGTATTAAGTTACCACTGATGCAAAGCAAACGCTACTGCTGATTCAACATTCAACTGACAAAAAAGCAACACCATGGGAAGTAGATTCATCACTGAAGCGATTCAACAAGGTTTATAACAATGGTAAAAAGCAGCGTGTGAAGTTTGGGCAAATTTTCCAAGAGTGAAAAGAGTCAGACTTAACAGTGTCTGCTCAGAATTTCCTGAAACAGAAAGCCTTTTCCGAATGCTCGGAGTGGAAGCTAAATAGAAAATGTCACGCTTATCACAGCTGTACCATTATCTTCTCTTTGACACCTGTTAAAGAAGCATCTTTACAAACCATCACATTTTCTATTAAATTTCCCTGGGATCAGTGTGCAGGTGAAAATTGCTCCTTAAAGTGTACTAGATGGAGATGATGGGAATTAGGATAAATAAAAGAAATAAAGAACCACAATGATTGTATTCACCCACACAAAAAAACAATGTGACTGAGAGCTGCAGGAGGAAGTAAAGAGTGAAAATGTCAGGCAGTGAGGCAGGATTTAACTTGTAAAGACGGTTTATCGTTTGCTACAGAACTCACTGAGCCTGAGCTACACCCCTGAACATATTCCACACACTAAAGATACTGAAGAGATTTTGTTTTATAATCAACACTTCAATGAATGATCAAATCCACACATTGAATCTAAATACTTTCAAATCACTCTCAAATCTTATTAAAAGTACCTTTAAAGTAACTAAAACTAAAATAACAACAACTCAAAAATCACCTTTTACTGGCAGGAAAAGAGGAAACAGTGCAGTTTTAGTGGCAGACTAATTCATGTTCACATCCTTGATTTAACAAAATGAGATGAGCAGCGTAATATATGAAATGTTAATTAAATGAAGTCACGCTCTGTTGGTTTCTGCTGAGCTACAAACACACAGTCTGCTCAGTGGTTCAATGATGCTCACTCACAGTGTTTGGCTGAATAAAGACACCAGCTGAGACTTACCGTCTGCAGGTGAACAGCACCCTCTTCGTTTAACTTTCACTGAATCATCACTGATTGGTGCCATTTGATCTGCCAACAGTAATATCTGTCATTTAAGACAAGATGGTATAAAGCTATCTCAACCCTCCCCAGACAAACCAGCCCTGCATCACTACATGGTTGGTAATGTGTCTGTGCTTCGTTGCACACGGATCCACCCACTGCGACACAATGTTTCATGTATTTTCACATAAATATGTTTGAAAATGACAATAATGATTGAGCTTCATGTTGCCTCCTCTTCTAATAAAAACTGGTATTGACAGAGATGTAAAGTTGGGAGGCGTATTCTGCCAACCCAGGATCAAAATAGAGCCAGCTATCAGAACTTATCAGCAATACGTAACTTCCAT
>BRZM01003868.1:70853-88286 GCA_033238685.1 Lates japonicus
TCAGTTATTGCACATTGTTATGAAAGAATGTTTCAGCCAAGGTGCTCTCACGCTACTGATGCAAAGTTTATTAAACAACTGATTGAATTATGAATGAACTCTTTTAAGATTATGTCACTTAAATGAAGGAATCTTTTACCTTGGCCAAAGTACAGCCATTTTTATCTGTCTGATTTGTTTCATGTAGCCCAGGAACTGAGTCTCACAGACTAAAACAGTCAAATCACTTTCTTTCATCTTCCACCATTTTGCATCATCTTTTAGATCTACTCTTGCCCCAGGTTAATGTGGAGTAAATACATCAGGCACCTTTTTGCAGTTACAGGCTTTACAGTCCTGGATCAGCACTACGGATGAATACGCCTGCTGGGCTGAACTCTTCCTCCAGATGTTTACTGTCCATGTTTCTTTCATGTCAGCTTAACTTGGCTTTGAGACAAGCGTCTTTTTTCATCTCACGCTCTTGATGCCATCACGTCCATCACAGTTTTGTAATGAATCATAATTGGCCTCTTTACTGCAGCGCCGAATTAATGACTCCTCATTTCTTAATATGTGATCCAGTCAAGTGGGTAATTAGCATCACACTGTATAATTGGAAGAATCGTATCCATCCAGAATACATAAATTTGTTAAACAATGCCACTACTCTTTATTATTCTGAGTATGTTAGGCAGTATGTTCAGGATGATGTGTGGTGACAGGATAGTGTCGGACACGGTTGCAAAGACAGAAGAAGAAGTTTTCCAGATCGATTAGATATGTAAGATAAATGAGATAAAATGAGGACTCACATGATTATGTGTTGGATAACAAGGAAAAACATTTCTCAGTTTTCTGGGTCTCAGAAATTATAGTTATCTTGTCATCTCCTTCATGTTTGAAGAAATCCTTCAAATTCCCAAGACAACTGAGCAGGAGTGAATCATCACATTTACAGTAGAGAGAGAGTTCAGGTTGTTTTGCCTCAGGGGTACTGTGTAGCCGCTCCTTTTTCCCAAAATTGAACAATGAGTCACAGCGTCACAGGCAGATTGGTAGTAAACAAGCCTGGAGGATGATGTACATCGGCCGGCCTCCAGCTCGCTGACCGGCTACGTAGCCCGCCTCCCCATTGCTCGAATTCCCCATACCATGAGATATGTGGTGGTGGTGGACAGAGAAACGTCACACTGCTCGGTGGGTTTTTCCCCGTTGCTTCCAGTTTTTACACACAGCAGTGATGGGAAATGAACCTGCCCTGGCTTTTCCTAAAGGAAGAGCAAAGGCGCTCGATCAAAAAAGTCAATCATATGTGCTATAGTGAGTGTACGTCATATCTCCCCTGAGCATAACATTCGCAGCGAAGGTTGCCCAAGCAGCAGAAAGTCTGTTGTCGTGGACACACATAATACTAAACTGAAGAGATATATGTCTATAGTGGATGTTATGTAGTTTTTGTGAGAAACATTTCATATGTAACATCTAAAACAATATGTGTTCAAATGATGTCAATAGATTATTTCAGCAAATGAGAGAATCAAATTTACTTTCCCAGAGGTCACTGGTTTTCATGTTCTCAGGAGTAAAATAAATAACACACATAAGATGATGTAAACTTCTCATGACCTTTTTATATTAAATATTAATATTTCATGACCATCATTAACTCTTTTGTTGACGCTTAAATTATTCTGTTTGTGCAGTCTCTTTTTTCAGACTCACTTTCACTGAGAGCTGATGAATAATATCACAATATTAGAACAAGAAATAGATGTATATAGATGAATTAAGAGAATCCAGAAACATAATTAGTGATTTACACATTTGCTTCATACAAGTCATAAAGAATAGATTTTCGTCAACCTGAAGCATCATATGTCTCAGTTTTTTCAATTATTATGATTCAGATTTGTGCAATCACAAAGTATCTGTGTATTCCTCTCGCAGTTTTCGTGTCCTGTACCCTGGAGAGAAAAGTTCATTACCATCAAGTATCTCCCCAACACATCTAACACGAGATACAAAGTGACTTCCCTGCAGCTAAAAAAAAAAATGAGAGAGAAGACCCACAAGACAACAGTAGCCTAAAAACCGTCGACATAATTATTAACACTTCCCCTGTAACAGCTGGTGAGCCCTTGCCACTCGGTAGCATTTGGGAAGTGTAGTTAATCCAATGATACAATCTGAGCTGGTTTACACATATTATCGCGACCAGTTACGTGTGCGTGCAATATACTATCACCACCACACGGCTATTATAGTTTATTGTGTCTGCCTAAGCATTTGTTCTCCCAATAGATGTGCCCTTTATCAGCACATGCGCGCGTGAAGCCACCACAGGACGCATACACCAATGGATTTTCCATCGCATAACAGTCAGACTATATGTTGCGGTAGCAGAAAAGGCAGGATAATGTTGAGCCATACTGTACAGCAGTAGATGTGGTGGAGAGACGGGAGGTTCTGAGTCGAGAGAGGCACCAATGGCCGAGGGTTTTCCCAGGTGATGTAGCCGCAGGGAAGGTGTGTGTTCAGCCTGTGTGTGTCCATCCATTAGAATGCAGAGGCCCTCCAGTGTGAGTCACCCCACTGCCTCATCTCTCCCCTCCTCCCTCCTCCCCATCCACCCACCTCACACCACCAGGAGCAGTGCATCAAACTGCAAAGTCACCGCTTAATATTACGCCTGACTTCACACCAGCCAACTGAGGTCTCTACTTACTGCAACACGCCTCCCGGGACCCTCCCTCTCGTCCCCACCATCTCTCTCTCACCCTCCCACCCTTCCTGGCACAGACCATAGGACTTTCAGAAGGCTTCTCCAGCCTCCTTTATTGTCATTAACCCCTTCGTGACCAGGCTGCTGCCAGAGGCCTCTCTCCACAGCAGGCTGCCTCGGCTGGTTTGGCCCCCGGAGTATGTTTCAAAGGGAAATCAGATGCATCTCTAATTTTGGAAGATCAAAGCAGCGCTTGATTCAGATGTTGATTAGCATATTTTTAGAACACACCAGAATGAGTCAGTGTAGCTCCCCACCGACTGACACTTCCTCTAGCTTTTCTAGAAGTAAAAGCTTATATGTATTGTGCAGGTACTATAGTAGAGGATGCTTTTTATGAACAGGGTCTGAGTCACCAGTTAACTTCATACAAAGTGCAGTTAACAGAAAACAACAAATTCATTTCATCAGTATTTGCCTTAAACAGCACAAGTTTCACTCAGTGTATGCAAGTAGGCTGTTCTGTCTCGCGGTCTTGGAGAATCCGGCCTCAGTTAGCCCTGTGTTCTTCTCTCTATGATCCCAGATTGATGTAATGATGCTGAGATCAGGGCTCTGTGGAGGCAAAAGTCTGTCTCCTCCCCTTGTTCTTTCTTGTCTCTGAAGATGGTTTCTAGGTGACTCTGGCTGTGTGTTTGAGTCATTCCCTTTGCTGCAGAATAAGTCTCGGACCAATCAGATGTCTCCCCTGGTGGTACTGCCAGGTTGATGGATATGAACTAAACTGTTGCATACACTGTATATAGCTATAATTGATATTTCAATGGATCGCACGAGTACTTGATTGCGTAAAGGGTTTCATTTTTAATGAGCTCACACTGTATCACCCTACCTGAGGTTCCCTATAATTTTTTTCTACCATCGCTTTTGGTTTTTTGTCTCTTTGTCCCTCTCATTTTTGGCCGCAGCAGGTGCCGCCAGTGAAATCGCTCTAAAACCCACCCCTACCTCCTGCTCAGCATCAAACAGCAGACAGGACACAGTCGTCACTAACTAGCTGCGTGAACTTAGTGAAGATTTAGAGGTGGTAGAGACCAAACAGCTGTAAAAAGTAGAAACAACATTGGGCTTAGATCAATCTGATGGCCACAGATTCATGACCTGAATGAACACCTGTGTTGTTCCATGTCTGTTGGATGTATATAACTTAAAAACTGCTACGGTTCAGCTTGTTTCTGTTGCCTCAGTGGCCAGAAAACACGTGTGGGCAGACACTTTCGACTCAACGTTAGCAGCTTTGCTGAATGACAAGTTTTGTTCTCAGTTAGTTTTATATGACGCCTTCGCTCCGCCTCCTCGTAGTGTGTGAGATGCTGTAATGCAGACAGACAAGGTCATGATGAAAGCACAGATAAACACTCATCCTTTGCAGAGTTTTTGGGAAACGGAAGTAGAACCTTGGTGTCCGCGTGCAGTGATCTCACCAACATTGCTCATTGCTCAATGTTTCCTCCCACTGGGAGATATGTTGGTCATGTATATGTGCAAAAGACATCTGGAGCATGCACGTGCATGAATGGATGAACTTATGAATGAAAACCTTCTTCCTGGGCTGCAGACAGGAGGTGAGATCATCCCTGTTGGATGACGTGGAGAATCCCCACCACAACACCTCCCTCGCCCTCACCACTGGTTACGCCAATCTTAATGAATCCCATCAGTGGCCAGGTATGGATGAAACACACAGCAGTGGCAACCTGAGGATGAGACAATACTGTCCAACATCAGCCTCCCCAATTTGACACAGGAAGGATCACCCACACACAGACAAACACACACACAATACTTTCTTCTTCGATCGTAAAGCTAAGAGAATGCCTGGAGAGGTTCTGGTTGTTGGTTTTCAGTCGATATGACGGTGAACAATTATCTTTGTTTTTTTGTTCTAAGTTCCTTCAGGAACAGAGAGTTGGAGTGATTGATGATTGGCCACCTATTCACCAGCGTGAGTGAAAAGTAGACAATGTACGAGTAACACAAGGCTCGATGAGATCCATAAATAGGTTTCCAGTGAGTTGCAGAAGCTGCCTCAGCCCCTCTAGTTCACACACACCTCATTTCTACCCTTCCCCTGAACCGACTGGACACCCAGACCACTTGGCACCGGCCCCACAACATACTGTACACCTATACTCAGAGTATGTGTACACACATGCAATAACACATGACATTCCTTCCTCGGGACATCTTTCACTGCAGGCTTCTGCTAATTCCTCCTACAGATTATAAGGCATGTTGCCAAACAATGCAGCATTTTTACATCAGCTATTTAGATGGATGCCGCCCAGTGTTCAAGTTGCAGTCAGGGTTAAAGCTGTGCGCTTCTAATTTGGCACATTTTAAACCTATTTGCACATGTAATGCATGGATATGTAACATGACACACAAAGCTCAATCAGAACCACTGTGCATTATTTAAAAAAATCAATGGAAGTGAATATAACTGAATATATTTTTGAAAAGCTGTCACTTTGTAGACGGAGGTTTTTATCTGATCAGGAGTGGCACCCTTGCAGCGCTCATTCTGTGCCTGTTTCTGCTGGAGCAACCACAACCAGGCCGTGGTTGGTGGACATCAGAGGTAGCAGCATCGATCCTCAGAGTCTGAACGCCCCTGACGAGAGCCGCGCTGCAAAACCATACAAGCACCGAGCAACAAATCATGGAGAAAGTTTTTCAGAAAAGATAGAACAGAAGAGAGAATGTACCACTCCATTCACACACTGCCTCGAAGACATTATATAGGAGAGATTGTAGATGTGGATGGCATAAACAGCAAGCAAGAATGATTAAAGCCGCTGCTCTTTTATCAGACTACTTCTATTTCCTTATATGATATTAAATCTATACATGAAATATTAATAAACTGCTACTTGGCCAGGGAACTTGGTAGAGATAATGTTAAAATTAAACCGGTAATTAAACATACCTAATCAGTATTTATGTCGAATAATGTGTAGTTAAATATTTACAAGTGAAGCAAACGTATACCTTAACTTTCGTGGTCAACGTCCCACTGTGATAATGTATGTTGTAAAACATTTAGTTGAATATTTAATCACTTGTATAAAAATAGGTACAATATCATGTTGTTGCTGCTCTCTGCCCTTTGATGGCATTATACAAACCTCTAGTTGTGGCTCAGTTCACTTGCTTCTGTGTTAAAACCACAGAACAAAATAGAAAAATGAGAGGTTTCTTTATTTATTTGGCAAGGCTTCATGTGGAGGCAGGAGGCAAGAGGATGACTCAAAAATGAATAACAAAAGGAAATGAAGTGGTCAGTTTTTCCAGAATGTCATTTCACATTAGGTATCTAATTAGATTTGTGCTAGATCTTATTTTTCCAGTTAAAAGAGAAAGCAGGTGGAGGCTTTGAGTGCCTGTCTATGTGCAGCTTTGCCTGTGCACTGGTTAGGGTTTCCCTCACTGCCTGGCAAGCAGCACGATGAGGTCATCGTTACGGGCTTAAGCCCAACAGAGCTTAATCTGCAGACAGGCCGGACGGATTTAGCACTCAAAAAGTGGGTCATGTAGCCACAACCATTTCGGACTGCGGGTAAATACGCCGGTTCAGACGTGGATCCCCAGCTGTTCCAGGAACTCACATCTTCTCGTGTGTCGCCAAATATTTTGCTTCTTGAAGACCTCCAGTGTTGACAGTGATGATCTCCCAGTCGGCCCCACAGAGTCAACTTGGCATCGGTTCATCATGTAGACTGCCCTGACTTGAATGTATGAGCTGTGTGATTTAGGAGAGGTGGAGAGAGGAGGGGTTGCACATTGTACATAAATCCCACCATGATGATTTAAGAAGTCCTTTGAACAAAACCCTGAAAGTCAAAACTTTAATTCTGATGTGTTTAAGTTTGCAAACTTTGTCTTTAAAAGCTTGAAAAGGAGCTCAGATGGATTATTATTTAGCTTTTTTCTGGTTTTCCATTATACAGAGCAAAAGTTTTATCAGTGATTTCTGAATTTTGCTGTAGACGTAACAGATCTGAAATTTGATCAGATTTCTTTATTTTTGGGAGTTCTGAAGGCTGGCATTGCTTTTTAAATGTAACAACACAGCATTCTGAATCTGGCTCATATGACCGGTGTTGTGTGCGCATAGCTAATGCAAAAAAAAAAAAAAAAAACTTCCTCGTGTATTTTATGATGGTAAGAATAACCAGAATAATAAAAGGGATGCTTTGAAGACAAGGGTGGTGTTATTAAGTAATTGGAGGGTGGTGTCAAACACGAAATGAGATACGTGTTGAAAGGTGACAGTTGTTTAAATTATATGATATTTTTATTTCATTCAGGTTAATTAAAGTCGCAGAGGGAAACAAATCACGCCTGGGGAGAGTCCCATTTAGGTCCTGCACGTGCTGTCCCAATCTCCTCAGTCTGGGAGAACAATAGCAGAGATTGGAGATGATAATAAAAACCTGCCGTCCTTCCTTCACATGTCCTCTCTCTGTGCTCACACAGATTATGCACCAGTTGCCCGATACAGATACATACATGTAGTGGGCGTTAATAGGGTTTGCAGAGGGGATTACTTATGCTGTCCAGTCAAATGCTGCATGCTTTAGGGGATGACATCATTTTGATCACCTCATGTCAAGCGATTCTCATTCTCCAGCACCTCCCTCCCCCTGCCACTGTAGTGTGCAGCCTCTCACTCCACACATAACACCCTGCTTACCAGGTTGTCCCGTGTCTCACCGGACTGAGCTCACACAGCACATTTCTCCCTCTCTGACAGGACATCAGCGTTGTCCCCTCTCCTCCCTCCCATCCTCTCTCCGGCTCCAGTCGTGTTTACTATAGGTGAGATAGCCGTATAAATTCCTGAGTGTGCGCAGACCGCATCCTCAGAGGAGAATGGCAAAGGAGGAGGAGGTGTAGGAGCAGGAAAAACAAGCGAACCAAGGGAGCGTAGCTATAGCTGTGTTTACTGTTCACCGGGATAAACGCAGGAGAGAGAAAAAAACGCAGACTTCCTCAACACGGTCCTCCACGGCTGAGAAACCTCACTGGATGCAGAGAGGAGGAGGAGGAGGAGGAGGAGGGGGAGAGCGTGGATGCTGATTACAGAAAGGAAGAATTTACAGACGGTTGTTTTTAGACTAAACCCTGAACTGAAGTGGAATAAGCCTTTGCATTTCACCAGCGATGGACCTGGGCTGTCGGCGCTGAGGTAGGAGACGTCGCCTTCAGTCGGCGTGATAGGCAGGTAGACATGGCAGAGGGCAGCTGGTCTTAGCGCAAAATAACGCAGCCTGTCCTTTAATGTAGAAGAATAAGCTAAAGCTACAGTATGTGACAGCAACTTCAGAGCTGTCAGTGATGCTCCGCGGGATCTTCACCCCGCAGGAGGCGAGAGGAGAGGCGGCGGTGCGCAGAACAAACCCCCTCCGATACATCCACAATGCACTGGCCTGTAACAGACCGTAGCCTGCTCCTGCGGCTCCCGCAGCTGATACCTCCAAATAAATAAAGTGAGGGCAGGAGCGGGACTATTAGGAGACAGGATCAGTCGCATGTGAATGATGTGTGATGATTATTCCAGGTTTCAGACACCAGATGTGTCTCAGTGGTTGGGTTTCTCTCTGCGCAGAAAATTATAATGAGGGTGATTTTTTTCAGACTGTAGGGTTTCTGGTTGTTGCTCTGCTAATGAATAAGCCTTGCTGTGCCTCTCTTGTTTTGGACCATCTGGATGATTTCTCTCTTCCTGATTATGAAGTACAGATAGTTATACACAGCCTGTATACAGTGGGCAGTGCCATGGCACAGTGGGCTGGTAGCTCATCCATCTGATGCCAGCAGCATTACTTTCAGTCAGAGTTACTGTCACAGAAAAGGATGCTCAATATAATAGTCTGTAATAGTCTGCAGATACGTTTCAGATCAGTAATGTGACTCTGATTGACCTTCAAATTGACAAGGAATGTAAATAAACCTGAGGTTTAGAAGAAAACATGTCATTTTTGTCTAATTTCCACAACAACAACACGACTGTAGTACAGAGAAGGGTTTTAATAATATCATTATTTTACCGAGCAGGTAAAACCTGTCACCTCTTAGTCTCGCCTGTCACAGACAGCAGAGGAGGAGTGAATCACTTCAAAAGGCTCTGAGAGGAACTGATGCATTTTCATTCTCCACAGAGCGTGTATACGCCGTCGTCCTTGGAGAAATGACAAGCCTTTAACAGGCTCGCAGAAGTCTCTCAGTATTACACAGCCATCGTCTCCTCTCATCCATTTTAATGCACCGGTGGTATCACTCAAATGTAGAATGTTAATCACCAGCTGTGGCACCACTCTGCACAGTGGACATGCTAAACAACAACACTGGAACACTGTTAATGTAATACTCAATAAGATGGAGGATTATTTCATTCATCTACTGTGATGCTGAAGTTAGCCGAGGAGCAGGCTCTTCATCAGAGGAAGTACTGAGCTGAGGCTTCCTCAGATTTATGGTCCAGACAGGCTGCTCTTTTGTCCTTCACCCACATCCTGCATCATGTTTCACATCGTAGTATTGATTTAATATCTTCAGATGCATCGTGACTCATTAGTTAATGTCAGCGCCCTGAACACATGTAGAGTAATAACCACCACACTCTCACCTTCATCACATCACAACACTGCACCTGCGCTGCAGAAAGTCTGATTAAGGAGTATGTGCAATCATCGCTCCATGATATTTATCGTCTGTGCTGATGATGAACTGTGTCTTGTTGTGTACTCTCTGAAACGCTGCCCTTCACCATGGACCACTGCACAGTTAAAGGCCTTCTTTACAGAAAGCTGCACAGACAAAATGGCCTGAATCAGATCAGAGTAGAAACTATGAATGTGCATTTCTGTAACATTGATCTGAGATGGTTCAGTGCTGCTTGTGTCAACAGATCGACAGAACAATCACTCCACTGAGTTTCTCTGTCACCTGTGATAACTTCATAACAGGCAGCCTAAATCATCATCCAGAGATGAAAGCCTCCTACAAACTCAGTATTCAGCTAAATCAGCCTTCATAACTCTCAGAAAGGAAAAGCAATGATTTAACTGGTTTACATTCTCCTCTCTCTCTCTTTCTGTGTTTGGTCTCGTCTAGGCTCCCTGTTCTCTGGTTGTTCGGATGACCGCAGTCCCTCATGGCGCTCATTCATGAACCTCGTGCTCCCTCTCCCTCTCTCTCTGGCTTCAACTCACCCCTCTCTGACCCTCCATCCTTTCGGCGGCTCGATGCTGAAACACCATGCACCCCGGAAATGGACCTGACCCCGACTCAGTGCGTCCTCCGCAACGTCCTCTCCATAGATACCGGGGGCGCCATCGAGCCCGGGGGCGGAGGAGGTGGAGGAGGAGAGGGTCAGACCGCCGGCCACAACCAGACACCAGGCGATGAACAACAGGAGCACTTTGCCAACAGCGTCCTGAAGCTCCACGAGCATGACGGGAGTCCTGGGAGGACGGAGGGAGATGGGCAGGGGTCGGACAGCAGCGCGGTCAGGAGCCAGGCGGGCGACGCCAGGCTACAGTGCCAGTCCACCGGAGGGGGTGGAGGGTTCCTGGAGGGGCTGTTTGGGTGTCTGCGGCCCGTCTGGACTATGATTGGCAAAGCCTACTCCACAGAGCACAAACACGACCTGGACGGTGAGTCTAGCAGTCAGATTCATTTTAGCACACAGTGCAAACACAATCACTTCCATACACACTGGGATCAATGGTTGCCTTTAGTTTTCCAATAACAGCAGCTACTGGCTCCCATTTAATTCCAGTCTGACGCTTTGATATGCTAATTAAATGATCTTATCCCTCAGTTTAATTACATTAAACAGTTGGTAGAAAAATGACTCCCACAAAGGCCACGTTGTAAACAAACACTTTCCTTGACGTGAACGAGCTGCAGCCGCAGAAAGAGACTCTATCAAAGCTGCAAAGGGCTTATTTTCCCCTGATATTTACCCCCCTTCCCTCCCGTCCTTTCGCCTGCTTGTGCCCACCCGCCCCACCACTACCCCCCTCCCAATGAAACTAGCTCCCTGTGACGCTGTGTTGTTTATGTCTGCAGCCACTACAATAGCGCAGAGCTCCCCCGGGACTCCTCTGCCAAATCTGCCTCATGAATTATACATGGCCACGCTCTGACCCCGCGCCTCTCATCTCTATTAACACAAACCTGACACACGCACGCACGTATGTGAGCATGCGCCCAAGGATGAACGCGCACACACACACACACAGACACATCCACAAATAGAAACATTTAATATCTGGCACTGACATGAGCACATAAAATCAGATAAGATGCCAAAAAACAAACTTGCTAAAATACACAACCGCTTCGCACATCAGGCATGAAGGTGGCAGTTTTATATCTCTCCTTGTCTTTACAGCATTCTGATATTTTATCACCCGTTTGACTTCCACATCTCGCCTTCTCTCCCCTCCTCCTCCCCTCTCTCATTGTCTCCTTTCCTCTGCTTTTCATCCCGGGCTGTTATCACTCCCAGCCCATCTGCACCTCGCTGCTCCCCTCCTCTGTGCAGCATCACAGGGAGTCACACACACTGAGGAGAGCAAAACGGATATTATAAAAGTGAAATAAATAGGGGTATTTCTACTGACTGCCTGCCTACCGTATGACAATGCCCTGTTATTAAGCTTTGATTGGGAAGAACAATGTAGCACAATAGAAAGCAGGAAAACTGGCTGTCTTTTATTGATTCTGGAGGATTTTGGGGGTGTCTGGTGATGTGCTAACTTTCCTCAATTTATAAGATCAGACAAAGCAGAACAGGGGAAATTCTGGTGTATCAGATGAGGTTCTTTATTGTAAGAAATTTGAGGGGCTCATTAGAGGCTGGAGCCCTCAATCAATCAGAGGAGAGCATTAATCATTCATATCATCCTTATTAATATGATTAATGTGTCTGAATCTTCTATCTCCTTGTTAAGAACAGCAGAGGAGCAGGCGGCTGTATATTCTCTCTGTATTAACAGTCTGTCTTTGGCCACATGGACCCCTGCCGACCCACTGGGGAATCCCCCTCCCATCTCTACTCCTTTCACACACACACACACACACACACACACACACACACACACACACACACACACACACACACACACATTGCCACACACACACACACAAGCAAACCACCATCACCACTGTCACTTCCTCTATTCACTGTACTGTCTCTATTCACCGCATATCATCCTAATATTAGGGCCTTCCTCAAATCCTCCCTTCCAACCCCTCCCGCCAAGACTGGACCCCTGTTCTTAAGGCCAGCCTCACAAATGGCACTCAAGCAGTGATTTAGGGAGGCTGAGGGGGGACTTACTGCACAGAGATTAGGAGCTCCTGTGTGTCTGCCTGCACTCCCTGAGTCTTAGGTTAAGGTGAGGTTCAACTACAGAACAGGATGTCAGCTGTGGTTCTGTTTTTGGGCCAAGCAACAGGTTTTACAGCATCTGTGTGTGGTATATTTCCACTTACGTTTAAGTTACAGTTGTTTGGTGTTTTTTTTCTTTCAGCATGTAATCATTTTTGCATTTTGATATAGCTGTTAGCTGCATAGGCAATTCTGGACTTCCTGTGTTTCATTTTATGAGCAACATTTACCAGTAAGAAAGGCGTAAGTGCTAATAAGAATGTTGCACCACACCATTACGCTGACACATATATTAAAGTTAAGAGTTAGAATTAAAATAATAATAATCACTATAATCACAATAATAATCACTACGACATAAATACAGAAAAACTGAAACAAGGCCAAGCATCTATAACCACACCAGTGGCTCTGTCAGGCTTAGGCACAGTGGTGCTAACACAGTCACAATCACATGCTGATGGTTGCAGGTATAATATTTACCAGATTAACCATCTAAGTTTAGCCTGTTAGCATGCTAACATTTGCTAATTAGCTTCAAACAAAAAGGACAGCTGAGGCTGAGTATCTTTAATTTTACTGGTATTTGGTCATAAACCAAAATATTGGGCAAATTAAAATTTTTACCTGAAGATGGTGCTGAGGGAAAAGTCAGGGAATCACCACGGTCATTAGGATTAATCCTCTGGGGACAGTGAATATCCTAAAATGTGTAAAAACAAACACCATGAGGTTTATTTCTGTTTTCTCACAGTTATAAAAATCAGCTGCTCTTAACTAAATGATTCTGAAGCATTGTTTTATCATTCAAGTTGTTGGAATTGGTCTGTAATGAATTAATACAATCGTGACTCTAGTCTATATCCATAATTAACATGTTACTACACCAATAAACTCACCAACTCCTTTACTTTGCCGCCATCTTCTTCCCCAATCTCAGAGGCATGGGAGGTCCCATTCGAGGAGATATCTGACCTGCAGTGGGTGGGCAGCGGAGCCCAGGGTGCCGTCTTCCTGGGTAAACTTCACGGACAGGAAGTGGCAGTAAAGAAAGTGAGAAACATCAAAGAGACTGACATCAAGCACCTTCGCAAGCTCAAACACCCAAACATCATCACTTTCAAGTAAGTAGAAATGATCCCTTGGCTTATTATATCACAGGGCAGTTATATGATTGATGTCAATTCCACTACCAGCCCATGTTATCAAATCCCTCGTCAAAAGTTTCATGTTTTTCATTCATCACTGGCATCGTAACAACTCTAATATGTTTTATCCTAACATGTTATACATGCTTTTCTACATTCTCAGAGGTATTTGTACCCAGGCTCCGTGTTACTGCATCATCATGGAGTACTGTGCTCAGGGGCAGCTGTACGAGGTGCTGAGAGCAGGCAGGAAGATCACTCCGTCCCTGCTCATGGACTGGGCCATGGGCATCGCTGGGGGCATGAACTACCTTCACCTCCACAAGATCATCCACAGAGACCTCAAGTCACCAAAGTGAGTTCTGTAGACCTGGTGAAAATGATAATATCAGAGCAAACAGGTCACATACCTCAGGTGTGTGTAGGTACAGTCCTGATTTCAGCAGATCTGATTTATCTGTTTTTAGTTTTTCTACACATATGAACTCAAACATAAACCTGACAAATGCGTCATTTAACGTATCATTCCAGCATGCTGATCACCTACGACGACTCGGTGAAGATCTCTGATTTCGGCACGTCCAAAGAGCTCAGCGACAAAAGCACCAAGATGTCCTTTGCTGGGACGGTGGCCTGGATGGCTCCGGAGGTCATTCGCAATGAACCCGTCTCGGAGAAGGTGGATATTTGGTAGGTGTCAAAATCCCTTTTGAACTGTCCTCTTGCATTGGTGAACCTTTTCAAAATTTCCCTCATGATTTGTCTTATCTGTGGTAGAATCAACATAGAATCTCATTAGTTACAGCCTGCTACAGTACAGAGCACAGGATCCCATTTCCAGAAAATCTATTCAGTATTATATACAATATCTCATTACATGAAATTCTATAGGGTCTCTGCCGTATCTGATGGGTTGCCCTGTGTGAAGCCCTGATCTCCCCCCAGTACATTTTCCCTCTCTCCCTCTTCCATCCTACATCCCTCCATCACTCTTCCTCTCCGTCCTGAAAGGAACGCCGGCTAATTTAATAATTGATTTGCCAGATGCTGCAGTGCTCAGGAGAGGCTGGAATAAGCGTCCAAGCCTGCGGATGGTTTGGCCCAGGGCCAGCAGTGCATTAGCAGAGAAGTGAAAATAGGATTAAAAAGCTTTTGATGTAGAGAGAAAAGCAAAACATGGGTGTATACTGTACAGTTTTGTTTAAATTTATGTAAATTAATTCCATACCACAAAAGAGAAGGAGAGGCTGTGGTGAAGTATCATGTTGTTTGTAGTCAGTTTAGTTTGTGGTGACATACTGTGACAGCTGGTACAATGTTCACGTCTGACTTTTATGTAAGGACTATACTAAATAACCAAAAGTAGAATTTAACATAAACACATTTTTAGTAAATACAAACTAGCTAAACAAAAAATAATGTTGCATAACTTAAATCAGTTCAGTCCAATTATATTTATTTCAGCAGGGGGAATTGTGTGCAACAGCTTTGCACCCAGGTCAATAAATAAACATACAATAAATATGAGAAGGAAGAAGAACTCTGTTAATCACAAAGCTAAAAACAATCAAACCCAATAAGCTTAAAAATTATAAATACCTTGATAAATAAATCTGTCTATTGTTGCACAACCATATAAGGTAATTTTACTTAACATGAGGGCACTGGAAAAAAGTGGAACCTGACTGGCTTCAGTATGCATACTGTGAAATTACTGTAACACAGTAAGAATTTCTGTCAGTATAATTATATATAGTTACATATATTATAGGTCTGTGTATAAAATGATACAAACATAATACATTTTATTGACAGTATAATGGAGTATTTTCACATTTTTCTAAAAATCACACTGAACTGACACATCATTGGGCAGATCATTCATTACCTTTCTAATTAATATCATACCGTACAGAAATACAGCAGCAGCTCTTCCTCAGTCTGGTTGGTAACATGCATTTATATCATGACTCATAAACAAGGGGATGGATGGACTCTAAAAATATTCATGTAAACACAACACCACCCACCCCCCTCAGTGCTGCATGTGATGCTATTGGCACCTTGGATACTGTACATGGTCACCATGGCAACCCAGAGAGTCACCAACAACAGACTTTCCTTAGTTACCACCCCCATGGGCCTGCTGTCCTGCTCTCATACAAAACAGTTCAGCGTTTCATCAATGAGACACGATGAACTGCAGTGAAATAAAACATCACATTTTGTCAGAGTTTGGCAAATCATGGTAATCTTTTTTAAAAAAAAATGTTTCCTCAAGCTGTGATGTGTTTATCACTGAAAATGTTTGTTCACGTTCTCGGCCGCAGTCAATATAAACCACAGAAAATGGTGCAAATCCAATATAAAATATGGCGTTAGCAACTTTCTCCCACATTTAAATTTACTGTAACTACTGCAAAACAAGCCGAAACCTTAATCATGAATTTCTACAGAACACCAAGTTCAGTTTATCCGAGGAAAGGTAGATTCTTTACAAACACAACAGAATTTCCATTTGTTTGGCTAATATAGCATTTAAGCTAGCTTATGCGCACTCGTTTCGAACTTGGAACAAACGACTTAACAAGAGCATTATCTGTGACTGGACATGACACAAAACGTTAACGTACCTTGTGCTCTCATCGGCCAGGTGCTACATAAACAAAACCTTTACTGGGATACACGCTTGTACCCCTTGACCTTTGAACTTTTGTCACTTCCTACCGCATTTTGCCTTCAAAATAAAAGCACCCGATTCCATAATGCACAGCCCTGAGAGAACATCTATAAAACGAACAAGCATGATTTCTTCTTATTATTCATTTACAACCAGTGATGACACTTTTCATAAAACCAAACTATAAAACTATAAAGACTTTTTCATGAGAGATAAATATCTTTTCACAGAGATAACATGTAGTTACAGAAATCTTAGTGGTAAAAGGCAGATTTCTTTGCCTTAAGTTTGAAAGTGTGACATTTCAGTCATGCTGCCTTTCATCTGTTCACTTCACATCTTTATCAGTGTATCTGAGAGTAAATGTGCCACATCTCTCTGCAGGTCTTTTGGCGTCGTGCTGTGGGAGATGCTGACGGGAGAGGTGCCCTATAAGGATGTGGACTCCTCTGCTATCATCTGGGGAGTGGGCAACAACAGTCTACAGCTGCCTGTGCCTGATAGCTGTCCAGACAGCTTCAAACTGCTCCTGAGGCAATGCTGGTGAGCATGCTGGGAGGAAGGGGAGGAAGGGGAGGAGGAGGGGAGGAGAGGAGCCAGAGAGAGATGGAGGGAAGAAGAGTGATATGGAAAAAGAAAGCTGAGGCATCAGCGAGTAGGAGAATATAAGTGGGAAAGTTAAGAGGCTGACACAGTGAAAGTGGTGAGGGAGAGGAAAGAGAAGAA
The DNA here is from genome assembly GCA_033238685.1 of Lates japonicus. Classification (NCBI taxonomy): domain Eukaryota; kingdom Metazoa; phylum Chordata; class Actinopteri; family Centropomidae; genus Lates; species Lates japonicus. Next base: position 87,578 of record BRZM01003868.1, read on the forward strand.
AAAATAAAAACATAAAGAGATATTTCATAAAGACAGAACTATTAATGAGAAAGGTAATCATGTCTCATGCATTACTGGCAAATCCATTCACAGGAACTGCAAGCCAAGAAACAGGCCATCGTTTCGACAGATTCTCCTGCACCTGGACATCGCCTCAGCAGATATCTTATCTACTCCACAGGAAACTTACTTTCAGTCTCAGGTAAGCTCCCTCTATCCCTCAGCAGAGTCAAACAATCAACTCAGTGTTTTTAGTGTGAGATCCTCTCAGTTTCAGTGAGGACAAATATGCACTAAATTTACTGTAACTTTGGAAGATACACAACCTGTCTTACTCAGTCTCAGTCTCCCCGGTCAAATAATAAATAAACTGACACCAGACAAGAGTAGAAATGACCTCTATATGTCTCTCTACCAGGGAACCTCCTGTCAACAACATCCAGTATCTCTAATAGTCATTTTGCTGTCAAGCCACTGCCATTTGTTTCCAGTCTGCTGCAGTGATTTCAGGCAGTGTGCAGCTGCCTGGGGCCTCAGGCCTCCTGGGAGCCCACTAATAATACCTGTCCTTTCGATCACAACATCTTATTGTTGATTCCTCCATCTTTGTTCCTTGTCACGTGCGAGTGCTGATTCGTGGTCAAAGCGAGGACCTTTTCCAACCTCCCATCATATCAAAATGAGAAGGTCTGCTGCGTGTGATGGAGAG
>BRZM01003869.1:8992-67156 GCA_033238685.1 Lates japonicus
ATAATTGCTTTGACAGTTGCAGTAACGCTAACAGTGACGTTAAGTTTTCATATTTGGGAAGAAGAGCGGTGGTCAGTATTCACAGCGCACTGAGTTTGAGACATCAGAATCGGTATCGAGGGGTAAAAAAAATTAATCTGTTTCATGTTGGAACTCTGTTTTCTAATCTAAAGAAGACAATACATGATTGACTAACTGTTCATTGGTATGCAACTTCAACTGCATCAGAGTGATTTTTTTTCATTAAAAAAGAGTAAAAAAAAAAAAATCCTATTTAAATAACTGTTACCTCCATTCCCTAAACCATGCATGGACTAATTACATCAAGTGATTAATCAAAATTGCATTTAGAATTTGTAAAGTAAGTTTAAATGATTCCTCTAATCTAATTTTGTCTTGAAACTGCATAATAATTTGGTGCATTCTTTTCCTATACAAATATTAAAAATAAACACCTGAGATAATAATAGTGGCATAATTAAAAAAAACTGATGAATAGTTTTTAATGTATAATAATTTATAATTGGCTACTGAGAAATATATTTCTATGGCGTCACCAGCTACACAGTGGAACTTGATAGCATTATCTTGAAAACAAACATCAGAGTTTTGTTTAACATTAAAAGATGTCACAGGTTGTTAATTTCATATTTTTGAGAATTTCTCCAAACATGTTTTACATAATGTCATGAATTTTAAAGCCATTTAATGTATAAAAATGTCAATTCATCACTGTAACACAGCATTTACTGAATAGATTGGAAAAATGTTGCTGTGCTGGTGGAGTAGTAATTTCAGGTAAAAAAAAAAAAAAAAAAATACCATGAACATCTTGGGTCTCGGTGGTTTGGTCTCAGTCACTTGGTATTTTTATATTTTTTAATAATAATACAGGAAGAAGCGGCCAATCAACTTAATCAGACCATCCATTCTGCACATATTGCACCTCTACCCAGATTTTTGATAACGGACGTGTGATGTAGTGCATCTTTAACGCATTTCCCCTAAATAACTGAGCACGGACCACGCAGAAACCAAGGCATTAGCAACACTGAATGCATGCACATTGCAAATTAAATAAAGTATAGCAGTTTGAGGAAAAGTCATTTTAACATTTGATTATAGGTAATTGCTACACTGAACATCGCAACCGTAAACTAAGAGTCCTCAGGCGGCACCTTGTACTGTGAGTTGTACTTTTTGGGCAACAGTGCATGGAACTAAATGCCAACATCAACCAAACTAATGATCATAATGACAATATTGGCAGGTGTAATGTTTTTCTGTTTATAATCTTAAGTTACAGTATGTAGCGAATAACGTTAGCTAAGTAGCACTCCCAGCGTAGTGCAGCCACGAGGTTGTGTTGGAGGTTTTCAAAGTCATTACATTCTCATCTGAGGACCATTGTGTACAGTATGTTTAACATTAAATAGCAACCCATCCTTTAGTTGTTGATATATTTCATTATGATCCGTTGTTAGACCAACCAGTATTTAAATGGGCTTAAAATACGGTACTGATTATTTCTTTTGCTGTAAGATTTTTACGATATTTTAAGATTAAAGAACATTTCTCTTAACATCTCTCCTTCACTTGATGAAAACATCTTTCTCTTGATAAAGTGGCAATAATTTCTCATGTTCTGGTGTGTCTCCACTCTCTGCCACCTGCAGTGTCTTCCCATTATTTGTAGCTGATTCCTTTATACCTTCCCAAGTGCTGACCCCAGTTTACAAGCCTCCCCTACCTCCAGGTGTCCACCTCAAGGCAGCACAGTGCAGAGGTGTCTTTGCTGTGATGCAGTGTTGATCTTTGCCCGGCCTCCAGCAGCAGCACAGCCACGCTGTCGTGGCCCCTTCTCCGCCCCTGCGGCATGGGCGGTGTTTCCTCCATGTTCTCTCCTCTGGCCCCTTGTTGAGCGACTGTGAAGGCTGAGCCAAGCTGGCATGCCCACCAGCTGCTCGTGATAACAGAATTGTGGAGCCATCCATATCACTAGCCCCTCCACTTTGCCTTGTGGGGCAGTGGTGATGTCTAGTATCTAACTTCCCCTCCATGGCAGCCAGGTGGAGTGCAGTTTTTTCTCATTGTCAGTGGTGTTTGGTTGGCTTTGTTTGACAACATGGAGTCCACCACACTGGTCTCTCCATGGGAAGGCTGCCCAGTGGGAGCTGTCCTCCCCAGCTTGTCTTTGATTCCTGGATCTGCCTTGTCTTAGAAGCTGGATCACTGTACTACATGGCCCTGCTGACTAGGCTGCGTCTGCAGAGGGTCAGTCATCCTCAGCTACTGCCATTTACCTAAAGAAATGACACAAAACTCTCAAGCTCCTGAGCCTGTAAATATCTGTAAAACGGACACCAATAACCAATGGTTTGACAATTACCTGTTAACTCCAGCTTTTTAACAACAGACTGACTAAGTCGATCTATTACACTAGCGGCCAGGTGTAGGCGTTTGGGTTTTAGGTCCAATTATGTTGGTCTAATCCCTTTCAACCGGTGTCTGTACTATGGGAACCTGCCACCTGAACTTCGATTGCAAGACTGAGGAGGGTTGGATAAGTGGCATGATTTGGCCAGTTTTCTACTAGCACTCTGAAATAAAAAAAAAAACGAGGTCATTATTTAATACTAAATGAACCCAGAAAACTAGATAAAGGTATGAATTCACCGTCAACTGAGCAAGCAACTGGTGTATGATGTCCAGCAATCCTACTCTATAAAGTGGATCACAGATACATGCAAATGTAAAAACGCCATAATAAGTAAGAATGAAAGAGCTTAAGTAACAGACAAATAGAATATATGACTTGATAGAGTAAGGATGTGGACTTCATACCCCTCCACCCCCATAGCTGTGCCAGTGTGTATGTGTGTGAGTGTGTTGGATGTTTAGATATATTTATGTATTCGTTATATTTGTACATCAGTGTTTCAACATACTGTCACTTACCCTTTATGCCAGGCAATGTGATTATCACAGTCACAGATGGGGCTTTAAATTCTAACATCAAAATATGTCAATGTCATGGCAGGACAGTGAAGGGCAACGTACAGTAAGCATTCTTTTCTTCGTCTCACAGCAAAACGTTCGTTAAGGCTGTTACTTTAGGCTTTTCTGTGTGGGTTTGCATATGAGTTCTCTCTGGGTGCCAGCCTCCTGGTCAGGGGCAGCCAGGTTAATTGATAACTCTGAGTACTGTGGGTGTGAATGTGAGTGTGAATGTGTTGTCTCTGTGGCTTTCCTGCAATGGACTGGCGATCTGTACAGGTGAACCCGCCTCGCCCAATGACAGCTGGGATGACTCCAACCCCAGTATTATAACAAGGGTAAAAGGTGTAGATGATGGATGGATGGATGATTAACTAGAATAATACATTTATTTTCTTTCAAGTGGATTCATTTTCTGATGCTTCTAATTGTCTCCAATAACGCTTCACAAGTTTTTATCTTTGTAGATGCCTATGGATCATCTCAGAGGCGAGTTCAGGGGATGTACCACAGAACAACTTTGAGGGGTCACTGATGTCATTAAAAGAGTAGTCGCAATTTAACACTATACTCTTTATAACATTGTAGAATGATTATTTTAAAAAAGATCAAAATCGTGCCAGCAGAAGTCTTTTTTTGTTTCACCATTGGCTCAACCACCTGACGGATTGGTGGCTGGGATGGTTTGGACTTCAGCTCTAACTGCTGGGTCCAGTCAATTGAGAATTCCTTCAGGGCTGTTTAGCTCCTGTGAGACAAAAGACTTCATACAACACGCATTTCAGTGGTACCAAAGCCTGTAAACGGCGGTGTGTAAAAATCAACAGAATACACTAAATGACCAACGTGTGGTTAGTGGCATCTAGTGGTGAGCATCCAGATTACAACCAACAATTTCTTTGCTGGCGTTGTTTTCTGTTTTCTCTACGTATTACTTAAGTCTCCTCTTTCCCTTCTTGATGACACATATTCTGAAAGTTTTTGTTGTTTTTGTTTCAATTTATGTTTGTTTTAGAGAGATTAGAGGTCTATTGTGACCCATAGTTGTTAGATTCCCTGCATTTAGATGTATAGGAATGCCATATTAGTGTGTTTGGCTGGATCCTCGTTGGAGGACGTTACCGCTCAGTGTGTTAGCTCAGCCGACCTTGGGAGAGGTGTGTATCCTATTTATGCCTGCGTTCACATTTATCGCTGTCATTGTTCTGCCACTCCATCTGGTTCTTTAGAAGGTGGGGCCCAGTGCTTCATCTTAGGGCTCCTCTGGCATGGCTGGTTTGGGCAAAACGCAGGCAATTTCTTCGTTCTACTTGGCTGCCTCTCAAAACTAAAAATACTGCATGGTGATGACCTTCAGATGTGAAATGCTGCTGAGTCTGCAGTCTGGTGTTCCTGTGGTGTGGGCTGACAGCCAACAACATAGTATCATTTATAACTTTAGCTCCTCGTCTGGGGAGACTGCAGTTTCAACGACAGTTTTGCTGGTTGTTTCTGGCATCAACATTATCCATGTAATAATGGCCTCCAGTTGTCTTCGCAAGCTACAGAAAGTGTCTCCCAGACTGCATGGCTCTCTTATTCTTTTTCACAGCATCCAGGTGTTTATTTTCCTGCCCAGGTGAATGGGGTTTCATGAGAATCCAGAGTGTGAATGGGGCTAGCCTTTATGAGGGCCTGACTGTTTCAGTGTGACCCCTCTGGCTTGCTGCATGAAGAGCTGTGTGACCATTATTATCCTGTGGTCCAGCAGCCAACATGAGCCATGTGATGGTGGCCATGTCCCAGCAGCTACATGGGTGTGGAGGAGCTGACAGTGTTAATATTAGTGTGGTGCTGGAGTTCTCCAGCAGCACCAACTCCCATCTGTAGTAATCATGCAGATGAGGTTATCTACTTTATGTTGTGTATTTATACTAATTTTTTCCATTGTTTGAGACTGCTTTCCTCAATCTCAGGGCCGATCTTTTGGTTTGGTAAATGACCTCGAGTCTTTGATCTGGGCCTGTTCCCTCCTTTTCCCTCTCAACAAATATCAATCAGCTTCTCTAATATTTGTTACATATAGGTTTTGATTTGTTGTTGGTCAGGCTCTACTGTGGAGACATGGATAGAAAAACTTCCGGCCTCCTCTGGCTTCCAGGATGTCCAGGGTGCAAATTCTGGTCACTGCAGGTCTGGTGGTCCATGGATCTCTTGGCTGCTGTCATGACCCCTCTGTGTGAGTGGGTCATTGATTATAATGTAGTCCATAGGCAGGTCCCTTTCTCTTTGTCCGGATCCGCCTCCTTTGATACAGTTTGATGCTGCTTGAGCATCAGCCTTTAATGTCACCAGAACATTATAAATAATTAGGAAACTAAAGCTGTTCATAGCAAGTCATTGTTATAACGTGGTTCTGGCTGTGTGTGTGTATGTGTGTGCTCTGTGGTGATACATATCTGTACAGACAGGAAACCCATTCACTGTGCAGATCTGTCTCAGCCCACACTGGCCCAGGATTGGGATGACCCTTGGTTGGTTGGTTGGTTTTCAATTTGCTGCAGTGAATATTACATTCTCTGATATTATTATGACTGTATGATAATAATAACCATACAGTTTTCAAGGTTTGAAGATAACTGTGTGTGTGTGTGTGAGAAGAGAGAGAGAGGGAGAGAGAGAGAGAGAAGTCATGTGTACATAACTGAGCATAATGTGGGTGCAGAGGTGCTTCATCGTGGTGGCTGACCTGTAGTCCTCCACATGTCACACCTGGCCTGGATTTCAGAAGTCAGTGAAATCAAACTAGTTTTGATCATCTTAGGCTTTATTTACCATTGTTTTCAAGTGTTTTGTTTTGATGCAGAGAGTGGTGGCGATGTGTTCAGATCAGTGGGTAACAATACAAAGCACTCTTTAGTGACCTCATCTGGTCAAAGTCATTCAAAATCTCAAAATGTGTATTTGTCAGTATTACGTTATCATATCAGGTTATTTTCTATGTATAATCGTCTGCAGTAACTAGTCACCGCCGCTGTGGTCAAATTTATTCCCTGAAATGTGAAGAAATAAGGTACTGGCCATAAATGAATTTTGTAAATTGTGATAATGTACTAGTGTATTTCCTCTTTGAACATCATAACAGATGATTTACGGTTTCAGTGAGTAGTGTCTCTCTTATCCTATAAATTGTATACAGTGCTGTCTTTTGAGGCATTGGACTTATTTGAAATCTTCTCACTGATTTGCATAGGTAATCCAGCCTCTGGATAACTATGGTTCTTGATCAGTTAATATAATCTTCCTCCTTGTATGGTGAGGGGTGCTCGGGAATGCCCAGTTGATGAGGCAGGTGTGGGTGTCATGAGGCAGAATGCCGACATGATCAGTGATGTAAATCCATTTTCTGGTGGACCAAACTCCCCAGCCATGCTGCTTCATGTGGTGTGAGACAATTAATTTAATATGATTATATTGTCTATGGACTATATAATTGTGTTTGTCATCAGATATTCTTTAAACTATGGGTTAAAGGAAAAATATAGAAGTTCAAAATAAACAAACAAAGGAAAGAAAGAAAGAACAAAATGGTGAAATAGTAAGCGACTGAGGATATTTAATGGCCATTTGAACAACATGCAGTGTCATATTCAGACTATAGTATAAACCTCCTGGTTGACAAAACAGGTTTCTTGCCAGATAATGGCAGGTGTTAATGATTTAAGCGAAAATCATTTCGTGAAAGTTACAGTGGTGTAATGTTGACTCAGAGAAAGCAGCACTGCGTTTCATCTGTCAGTTAACTCAGTCTGTGTCGCCCTCTAGTGTTTCATTATAAGCCTTTTCGTGACTGAGAAGTGATTGGGACCTTCTGTATCTGTGCCTTGTGAGTGCCTATTGTAATCACTGTCAGTGCAGTAGGCCTTATTTTAAATTGATCCATAATATTTACAGGGGTACAGTGGGTATTAGGTCAAGGTTTTCCTGCTCACACAACCCCAATCTGACTGCTAAATTTGTGATTGCTTGTAATTGAAATTTGAAAAATCTCTGTATTTTATCTAACACTTAAAATACTGGGATGTTTCGATTAAACTTTCATCAGCACTGGAACATGTTGGCTGCAGTGAACTGTCTTTTGTCTGCAGTGAATTTAAAGCCCTGTCAGTGATTTTGAGAAAGATTGCAGACTCCATTCTTTCCATTTTAAATTTGGGGCAATTGAAGCATATCTCTTCATTTACATCTGGATTACTGTTTTCTTTAAGCTATTTTCTGTGAGGAGCTTACAGAATACTCATTGAAAAGCACACTAAATGCTGACTATGATAATAGAATAATGTCAGAGTATATGTATTTTGTAGCTAATACTCAGTAATATGTTATATAGCATCTGCTCATGTGGGCAACCTGAGACTTACAGGTTTTGTTACAACGTGTTGTTTATGCTGGGACTTTCTTCCTTACATTGGGACAGGAGTAGTGTTGAATAACTGAATGGTGCAATATCACAGAAGATGGCCAGTAGTTTCCTGTTTAAATCAGTGTTGACTTGAAGTCCCCTGTTGAGATTTAATACCATCTTAAAACTGGCGCTTTGTTTTTTGATATAGTTAGTATTTGATATAAGTGTTACGAATATTTATACTCTCAGTGTCATAATCTTATTAGCTGTGAGGACTATAGGATATGTTTTATTGTTTAATATTTGCGCTCCTCCAGGTTGACCTGTGGCCGTGCTGCGATGTAATGTATAGGAGATCTTAAGTTCTAAGATCTGGTGCAAATTGGCCTCCATCAGTAAGAGAGTCTGGTCTACTCAACTGCAACACAATCACTTAGCCTGGATCAAGTACCAGCACTAATGGAATTGCAACCCAGTGCACAAGACTAGCCCTTGCAACATGTTGCAACATGCTGACTGTTAGAGCTCCTGACATGGCACACCCACTTTTTCTGTCACATTTCTGAACACAGAGCATTGTGTTTATCTGGTTTTCTTAAATATTGATTGGTTTCAAGTGCTCAGAAAACAAAACATAAAAAAATTAGCACAGTATTTTTTATTACAAATGGTAAACATAAGTACTCAGTTGATCTTATAACCACATGCCAACAATGAAGTGAGCCCATTTAAACAACAAGTAAATGAGCTTTTCTAGCAATTTTCTTACAATTAAGAAAAAGAGAGTACATTACTGTGCTTTCAGAAGTCAGGCAGCTTTTGTTACAACACTGGCCGTTTAGGTTGGCCAACACACCATATTGAGGCCATTATGGCTACAGCAACAAAAGTCTCTATTGCGGGTTCTTAAATCATCTAATACTAGATTCTCCTTTGATGGTCATGAGAAGTCCATACGAGCTGGAGTTTAAATCAAGAAAACTTCAGTCCTGTCCAGTTCTGTAAAAAAAAAAAAAAAAAAAACAACTGGCAGCAAACAGAAAATTTATCCTGCTTGTGCCATGCCCTCTCAGTTCATGCTTAAGTTACTGTCGAGCCCCTCTCTGGGACGCGCCACCCGGGAGCGCGTGGCACTCAGGAACTTACAATTGCGGCCCCCGGTCACTGCCCGGTGTCGCACCACATCATCCCCTCACAGTTATGGGAGACACAGCACCCACTATCACGGAAGCGTCCGTTTTCGTTCCAACTACAGTCTTTTTCTCTCTCTCTCTCTCGCCAATGCCATGGCACCACCTCGGTGCCGAGCTGCTGCGTTAACATGAGCTAACGCCCACTGTTCGGCGTGGTATGCCTGCTTCAGCTGGGCCACCTGCTCGCGCAGCCTGTTGTGATGGACGACTCGAGTTCTGGGATTTGAGGGTCTTCTTTCTCCTCAGCCTCGAGATCCTCTCCAGCTTCCTCTTCCAGCATTTTGGAAGCAGCGATACGGTTTCCCTCATCCTCTTTCTCGGCATGATGCGCTCCTGGCTCTCCGGGATTGGGGAGAGGGAGGGGTCTCCCCGGCATCTCAGGCACGGTCAGGGCTCCTCTTTGAGCACTGTGAGTGGGGCAGCTGGGCCGGAGGAGGGCTGGCCCATGGGTAGGAAGCTGAGGCTGAACAACCGGGAAGGACATAGTCAGGGCTGAGGTGGTGTAATTCCAGGCCGAGACGGTGCTGATGGCCGGATTGAAAGTGTTCAAGTCCTCATAAACAGGTGAGTCCCGGAACGCATGGTGGCATGGGTGTTGTAAACAGGTGGCACCGGCAGCATAGATGACACAGGCGGCAGGGCAGTGTTGACACTGGTCTGCAGGGCCGAGTGACACTCACATTAGTTGGGGCCGGCATGTGCTGGTGGTGGAGCTCGGCAGTGCCAGACGAACCCCTGCCTGACCCTCCTGCTCGTCGGTGACGTTCTTGGGGCTGGGAACTGGAATTCAGGGGTCGGCGTGGTGTTGACCCGTTGCTGGACTGGATGATGAGCCGCTCCAGTTCCGGGAGGCCTTCAGCAGGCCCACATCGGGGAGGTGGGGATGTCGCTGGCTTTGGCGGTGAGGTTTCAAATTGCCCGTCGGGTCGGAGAGGTTCAGTGTCATGTTGTGTTTCAGCGCTTTGGGGTTGCTGTATCCGTAGCCGGCGTTCTCGTGGGAGAAAGCGTTGAGTGGTCGTCATAAGTAGTTTCCATCTTGGTATACATAGAGAAAAACCAAAACGAATGCTTAAAAAGTCTTCTGGAAGCAACACCATTCCCCTTTCTTCTTCCCTGGTTTATCAGCTGAAACACTGGTTCAAACGTCCTCTGTGCGTAAAAACTTAAACTCTGAGTGCCACTTTCTTGACACAGGAATCGAGACTTACTTCTGCAAAGCGACGAATTCGATTGTTCAGTGCTGAGTTGTAACAGTTCACAACGCTTTTTACCAATGTCAGACTTGTATTGAGGTCGTGGTGAAAAGGTGTGAGGTAATCTTCTTCTCTAGTCAGGCGCAGTAGGTCTGTGGTGCCGCCTCTGCCTGGATATTATACTCTGGGCTGTGTGCAGCGTGGGAGCCAAACCTTATCTGCTGCCGCTGCCTCTCTAAAGGAAATAATACATGATGTCATGACAGGGCTCTCCCATTGGCTATAGGGCGTGTCACAGGCGGAGCCCAGGCCTCAGATAAGGGGCCAGCCCCATCGCCTAGGCGACCGCAGAAAGATTCTTTACTTAATCTCGCGGGTGGATTGTGGGGATGAGGTAATGCTGTGTAAGGAGAGCGTAGGCGCGGTGCATTGTGGGATGGCTGTTGTTTTTGAACCATCTGGTTACCCTTTACTGTCGAGTGGCGGGACAAGCCAGTGTTCACAGCTCGTGCTGTACGTGGTTCTCTTTTGTTGTGAAACAAATATAGCATCCATTTATTTTCTGTCAATATTTTTATTTTACTTTTTCTATTTAGCAACATTTTAAGGTTTTAATTTAATGTAAAGCATTTAATGTACCTATTGTTCTTCTTTATAAAATTATCTGTGTTTGTAACAGCCATAAAACAATAACATAAATGAAAATGACACTCTATTCTATTCTGTCATTTCAAGTTTACAAAATGTTAATTTAGCCATGATACAATAAATGAAAAAAGACCCTCACAAAGTCTGATATATCAGATTCTTTTGCCTAATATCTGCGGTAGCAGCTAAATGCTTGAGCTCTAATAGTCTAATCTGTGAGTTTGAACTGAAAATGTTGCTTACGAAGGCAAAGTTAGACAATAAATGAAAACCGTTACATAAAACAAATTCTATATTTTTCCACATGTATGTGTCGTTCACAGTGGAAAAGTCTTCTTTTTCTGACATGTCATTTTAGTCTCGGTTTGGGATATCATGGTGGTCTCTGGTTGGTGGTCCTATAAATTGCCTTATAGCACCTTACAAAACACTCTCCATTTAGTTTTGACTATACTGTATGCTGAGGGAGTTAAAATTTGACACCCTGAGCAGGTTAATACAAACACGAACAAATTTACCAAGACATGCAATAAAGTTTACCAGTTATTTACCTGAAAACTCTGCCAAGTCCATCTGACTGGGTCAGTTCTGGTAGCTGTAGTCTTTCCTTGAATTTAAAATGATGCAAGTGTTCATTCAGTCGTGGGGAACAGATTTAATGGGGCCTTTTGCTTTTACCACTGTAAAGACCACACATCTGCAAAAGCTGCATTTAAGACCTTTATTTCTGCACCAACTTCAAATTGTTGAAGATAGATCTACAGACTCTGTCTATTGCGCCCTCTATAAAAACAGGTACATTTCCCACTGTATCCATGTCCAGGAATAGCCAATTAGTGCGTGCAGTCCATTGATCTGGCCTGGTCAGAAGTACTGCTGGTTTAATGGCAGGAGTTTAACTGGTGTGTCTCACGTGTTCCCCTGTAGTCCTCCACACTCTCCACTGTCCCCGTTCATCTTTGCCCTGCCAGCACCTTACTATCACCTGTCTAAATATAACTCCCCTTGTGTGACCGTCGTCAGTCCCCACAAGCTGGCTGGCTCAGAAAGGCACTAAGGAGGGATGAACTGAATCATAAAAAAACTCTACAGGAGTGAGCTTTTTTATGGCTCCTAATGTTGTCTTTATGTACTGTTGTATATGTCCAAACTGGGGCAATCAATAAAGTTGGATATAATCTGATCTAAGTGGTTGACTTAACTTTGATCTTCTTGGTTCTTTTTGATTTAAATGCTTGAGAGGATCGCTTTAACTGTGGTCATGCACTCCAAGGGAAATGTTAAGGCAAATCTACAGAAAACTTATACTCTTACTCATACAGTTTTCATTCTTAGTTTTACTTTGAATTACTCTGGGGATGAAATGAGAGAAGCAGAATAAGGCGGGATTGTTTGGTTGCTTGTTTGCACTCAATGTTCAACTAGCCGTTCTGATAACATCCACTTGGCCCTCATTCATCTAATTGTCCCAAATGAGCAGATGGTAGGCAAAACACGTGATGTCATTTAGTTGGCCTCTCATTTAAATTAAAAGCTCATTCAGGTCAAATCCCATGGCAAAAGTCTAGACTGTGGTAAATTCTGGCACATATACTTTCAAATAATTGTTTCATACAGAACTAAATGTTTCAATACAAACGGGCGCTGCATGAATTGGGTCTGCTTTTCTTCCACAGTTGCATCGTAAAAGGCATAAAGGGGTAACCACAGCATGGTGTTGCCAAAGACCATTCTGTGTATAGAATGTATGGGAAATTAGTATGGAGGAACCCTACTGTTAAAGTGACTTCTTCAACACCAGGGTTAGGATCCTGCTGCTGTCTTGGTTCAAATTCTGGACATTTGGTCCTTATTGGTCACATACAATTATAGTATTGTTGTTCATTATGTTGTAGGATAGAGCCCCAGAGGCCTGGGAGAGAGGCAAATTAGGCAACAGCAGCATGGAGAAATGTTGCCAAAAAGTAGCCACATGCATCTTTTCGATATTCAAATAATTTAATTCTAAAATGGATTTTGTAATTCATCTCCCATATAACTGATTTACAGATTCTAAGTCAGGCTGCAGATCATATTTTCTGATTTTAGCTTATTCACTACCACCATCATTAATCATTAATTAGTGACTGGAATTGTCCTCACTTAATTTGCACTTGCTCATAGGGATTTTAAAAACGTTTTCAGCAGTACTCTCTGAAAAAGACAAACTGCAACAGGATAGGCAGTAAATAGTACTTACTACTTTCCATCGATGGAGAATCCTGAATCAATGTGTGTGGCATATGCACTTTCAGAATCTCAATCTTGCTTTTATATATTTGTCATTGCATTCTCCAACTAAAAGATGCTAACAAATGCAGTAGATGAATCTCTATGGAAATATAGAGAGTTTTTGATGTTACTGATCCAAATAAGTACTACACTAAAGCTGCTTGCGCCAACTATGGACTTCAACATGTTTACTTCTAAATAGACTAAAAAGTGTACAGCCCGTGCTGCTTGGCTCTGTGAGCTGTGGTGGGTTTTAATAACTAAATGCTAACATCAATATGTTAACATGCTCCTGACTAATACCAACATGCTGATGTTAAAACAGGTACAATATTAACACCACGATATTAGTTACCTTTTGATCGAGAATATTAGCATGCTAACATTTGTTATTACCACACATCAGAGCGTACAGCGGATGGGAATTTCATTAGTTTTAGAATGTCTGGTCACAAACCAAAGCAATAGACATGAAAAGAGTCACACAACACTCATTAAAAGTCAGAGATCACAAAAAGTCGCCGAATTGGCATTTCATAGTGCATCTGACAGGCTAAAAGGCGGCACTGCTATCTCTGGAGCCACCACTTGCACTAAAAATCTGGTATGTTTGTTGTACTTTGTGCAACCAAAAAGTGAAACTGTCATGAGCATTTTAATCCAGAAGCGAAACATCTGTTATCTAAAGCTGTCAGGTGTAAATGTGCTTGCTCTGCATTAATTTCACTAACACAGCCTTGATGACCTTATCGACATTTTTAAATACACATTTAAAACGTCTTTCTGCTTTACAAATAGTGGTGACTCAACCTCTCTGTGTTTGTTTTGTTTTCCAGGATCATGAATCAATGCACTTCTTCAAATACTTACTTTTTCAAACTAACATTTTTGTGCTGTTCCTGCTCAACTGCATCCTGACCTGAAAGGGTTGTACAAATGGGCCTTCTGTGCGGTCTTGGCGCCTCCATCAGCCCCTGCTTCTAGCTTCTTGATGAACACCTATGTTACCCCCTCTCTCCTGGCTGAGCTCTTGCACTCCCTGCATCCTGACGTTACCTCTCACTATTTTCCCCTCTGGACTGGATCCCAAATGTCTTCCCTTACACCCCCACACACTTTTTGCCTTTCTCTTATCCTCCTCCTCCTCTATTTCTCTCTCTCTCCATTCTCTCCCTCTCATCTTACTCCTATCAGTAGCCATCCAGGCAGCAGGATTTCCTCTGTGATGGAAACAAGGCTTTTGCAGCTCAGTGTGTTATTTAGCAGTTCTTTTCGTAAAATCTCAGTACTCTCTGTTTTTTGTTGTTATGGTGTAGATAAAGCTGGTACACTGGCCAAAAGCACTGCAGAGTACAAAAACAAGCACAAGTGTAAAACACTTTGGGCAAAAAGGTCTTTGCGTCAAAGTGAACATCCATGGTTTTGCAGGGCAAATGAAGAGACAGAGACAGACTGTTGAAGCTTTTGAGACAGTACATGCTCACAATGGTCTTAGCCTGTGAGAACAATTGTTGTTTCAGCTGTTATGTGAGGGAAAAAAGCACCCGACTGTGTGTTGGACAGGCCCCTGTAAGCAAGCTTGCACACTTGGCAGTGTGTGTGTACTGCGTGTCAGTCAGCCTTTATTGCGGCATGATTTGTTAATATATTTGTTTGGTGTGTTGGGACACAAGAAGCAGGTAGAGTGTCTCTGCGAAGGAGGTTTCCAGTGTTCCATGCAAAGATTATTTCCAAGCTCAACTAATGTGATAGAAACTAAAATTATGACTTTAACTTTAGTGGTGGTTCACATTACACTGTGCAATCAACATCAGAATGCTTATACACTTTTGCTGATAACCCAACCTTCATGTTGAGGTGCTGTCCGGGTTGAGAGTTGGCTCTATATTTCTGACCCAGAGACCAAACAGTGATCTTTGCAGTGGGAAGAGACCAGATCTCCAAGACTGAAGAGATTGTGTCTTTTCTTTTTACATTTGTGGGGTTATGAGGAGGACATCGTGATGACCTGAACTATGGTGCAATAGCAGCTGGGGTGCTCATCATGTCTCCTGCAACTTCTTACTTCCCTCAAATGAAATGGGTGGAGATGGTGCCGGTGTACTCACAGAATGGGACTTGGAGGCATTAAGCATGTGAGGTGCTGGGAGGGTATTCATCTATCCTGAACCACATTTTATTCTCCTATGACTCCTTTCCTCATCTTTACCACATTATGTGTAATGCACACACACACACACACACACACACACACACACACACACAAACTATGTCCCTCACACTTACATTCATCGCAGATGCCAGGCAGCCATAATGAAAAGGACAGGCGCTTGGCCTAGGCGAAAGCCAATGTCCCTCTTTCCATTTAGGATTTGACATATGGTGTGAGCAAGATCGTGTGTTTGATTATGCACACACACTCACACCCACACACACTAGATCTCCTGGTAGTCTCATTGTACACTTCACAAGTGTAGAATGAGTGTTGATACCCGACAGTTTTTTCCATGTTTTAATTAATTTTTGTACTCATAAAATGAACCATGATTCCAGCAACCTCTAGCACCTCAGCACGAACTTTAAGCACGACAATTAATAAATACTTCTTCACCAATTCATCACATCTTAGATTTATGGGTCAGTCATATGGAATATCGATCGGCCCTCTCTCATTTGACCCTTTCAGCGCACCGTAACTCACTCGTGATGTACATGTCATTGGGTAAGAATTGCACATTCACCAGTTCTTGTTTACTTTTTCCTCTTTTGATACTTTTTAAAATCTTATGAGCAGAGAACAACTTCAGTTAAAGGGTTACATAGACCGGGACTTGTATGTTTGTGGGGGTGCATGTCTGCATGCGTTTTTAGTTGTTGTCTCAGAGTAATTTAATCTATGAGAGTGAGTCTGGGCCTCATTATGTAAATTAAATAACCTCATCTAAAATGAGAGGCAGAGTGAGCCACAGCAGGACTCTCTCTCCTCTCTGTCTCTCTCTCACTCACTCATACACACACACATACAGCAGTGAACACTCAGAGGCACACAGCAGCGCTAACACACACGCACATACGGGCAGGCAAGGTAAATGGCCTTTTTGACACTGCATAAGTGGGTTTTGTGCATCTTGAGTGTGTGTGTGTGTGCGTGGTGTGTGTGTGTGTTTGAACACTCCGGGACCTGTATGAGTCCTCAGCTGGCTGTGCTCAGCGTGTAACAGGGAGGTGAGTGTGTGAGTGTGTCACCAGGGAAAATGATCGATAGCTATTAAAACCCACCAGTGCCTCGGTCCAGATGGAGGGCTGTTTGTGTATGTGTGTATATGTGTGTGTGTGTGTGTCTGTTTAGCCATGATCAAGCACTATGTTTGTACAGGTGGGACACTATATGGCAGCAATGCTAACCTGTTCCACTCCATTTACCACTGCAAGCTGGGAGACCTTACCAACCGCACAAGGTGTGTGTGTGTGTGTGTGTGTGTGTGTGTGGTATGTGTGTGTGCGTGTGTTTTTGTTTTAGAACATCTTGGGGTGCATTTGTGTTGTTTGTATGAGTGTGTCTGTTGTGGTTCTGTGTGTAAGTGTGACTGGGAGGTTGTCAGTGTGTGTTTGGACTTGCCGGTTATTCTAGCCTGGCTTTTCAGAGGCAATAAAAAAGTAAAGAGAAGAAGGAGGGAGAGGGAGAAGGGGGAGGGGGGGTTAGGAAGGGGGGAAGAGAGTGACAGGACTGAGCGATTGTTTCAAGTCGAGCAGCAGTTTCAGTCTGTGGTTGAGAGAGGCCGAAAGAAGGAAGAATGGAAGTTTGTTCTCTTCACTTACTGAAGAGGAGAGAACATAAATACGGGCTTGTCAGAGAGAGACACAGAGAGACAGAGAGAGAGAGGCTTTCAGAAACTGAGCACAGCTCAGGGTGTGGTGAATATTTTGCTTGAATTATATTCAGGCTTTATTGGATATATGATAAGTATAAGTGAACTTGATCTGGCAGGATGCAGTCCTATGAAACAGGAGATGTACAGCTGCAAAAAGCAAATCTCCTGACTCTTCTCTTTCTATCTCTCTCGTGCACACTTGCATGCACGCCAACGCATGTGCACGCTCACGCACACAGAGATCACCCTCACCACCCTCCTCTGAGGCAACTATGAAACCTGATCACAGATCAATATTGAGTGGTATTATGGTCATAGGGGAGGGAGCTCAGGCTTTCATGGGTGTAGCTCTCGAAAGAGGGATTTTATACCACTTTATACCATGCTAACCACGGGAAATGCTTCTTTCTGACTGGCTTACATGTGTGCACTGAAATCAATGCTAGGACACCTCAAACATTGGTCACATAATTTTATGTACTGTAAAGCGAGCCCATATAATTAGTGACAATTACAGAATGACGGTAAATGCTAAACATAGTGTATCAGCAGTAGGCTACAAGTAGAGAAGCGTAATCAAGTCAGCATCTTGATCTTGAAGTAATGTTGCTTACGCAGCAATATCTACCTAATGTTTGCTTACATTACTCTGCATAAGGTGCTGGTCATACCCGACCTGAGTGTACTGAATGTAGATGGTAGTGTGTTCATTCAATTCAACTTTTTTTAAATAAGAAGACAAGTATGTTACTTCCTCTTTTAAAGTTACTCAGACTCTCTCTAAGTGTGCAGTGTTCATGGGAGCCTGTAACCTGTATTAGAGTGCCTGTAACCATAGCAACAAAACTGAAACTCTGCAAAGGTTAAACTAACTTCTGGTTCAAACCAAGGCACTCACTTTGTCAGCCAAACCTACTTGAAAATGATTTTGTGTTAATCTTTTGTGTTTCTTTTTTGCTTTGGTAAGTTGCCATGGTGTGTCCCAATATACTGAAGCCTAGGAAAATACTGGACTTAGTGGACAGGACACTATGTCATCCATTATTTTTCCTAATTGGGGCACTTTGCTGTTCGTGTTATATGTTGATACCAGAGACCTCAACGGAGACCTATGTGAGACTCTCCTTGTGTGTGTGTGTGTGTGTGTGTGTGTGTGTACATGTGTGCTTATTTGGGGCTAGGTTGGGCGAGGCTGAAGGGAGGAAGCAGGAGTACATAGCTGAGTGACAGCAGTTTGTTCTGTTCTCCAGTATTACCGCAGTTGCTGCTGTGGTAGCTAGATGTAGCTGTCAGTGTGTGTGCGTGTGTGTGTGTGTGTGTGTGTGTGTGTTTGTGTGTGTGTGTTTGTGTGTGGTTGTGTGTACCTCTATTTCACAATGTTAAATCAACAATGAAACTCACAGATCACCTTATCTTTTCCACCCTCACTCTTATCCCATTTGAATTTTTTTAAATTATATTTTTGTCCCATATCACAGTCCTCATTCTTCTGCACTGGGTGTTTCCTCCTCCTGACTCTCTGGTATCATTGTAGGGATTTGCTAATAAACGTGCTGGTTGTCCTGTTGCCGTGCCGACCGAGCAACAAATATTTGGAGCTATGTGGCACCTTCCACCAACATTCCAGGATCTGCTGTTTTGGAAAGTTCTGTCAGTTGCCTTTCTCTCCTCCTTCTTTCCTTCTCCATCCAACTTTCAACCCTCTCTCTTTCTCTCTCTCTCACTCTCTGTCACCCTTCTGTGTCTCCCCTCCTCTTTTCTGCCTCCTGCTAGATAAATGGACTCTTTGTCTCCTGGTTAAATGCACTTGAAAAACAGTAGTTTGGACAAGTGGCTTTGTCTGACAGCAGGAGTACACACTGTAACTGGGCAGTAATGCATATCTGGAATAACAACTGCTTTGTCATTGTTACTGACTAAATGTAGTTTTGACATGCTTAATTCCCCTACAGCTATTACTGCTACTCTACTGCTACACTGTATATACTCTGTACAAATAATATAGCTTACACCACATAAAATTATCTAGACTGGACATTCAAGGCCAGGTAAACTATTATTCCTAACCTGGTGCAATGTGCAGTATACACAGTATACCTCAAGTACATTTATTCAGGTATTGTATATTGTGTTGTCCACAGAGTATGTGCAGTAGATCTTCACCTCCACCAGCTACAACATTAAAAAGGCCACTTACATGTTAATTAATCTGTAACAATCAGCCGATAATATACCTTTAATAATATAACAATTGGATGGACCATATTGCATAATGAGAACTTTTACTTTTGTTATGCAAATACATTTTATGTATGTTATCATATTTTACTCATACTTGTGTAAATTGGGTAAAATTTGATTGCAAGACTCATAATTGTATTATTATTATTTTTTGTGTGTGTGTGTTTTTACAATGTATTTTTACTTGATTAAAGGATGCAAATACCTTTTCTACCACTGTCTGTGACAAAGCCTCATCAAAAACTGGAACATTAAAAGCAAAATGTTTATGTTGGGTCCACCCTTAACAGTAATAAATGCATGTTAGTTGAAGCAGAGTGACTTTTATAGCCATACGACTGAGGTGACAGATAAGATAACTTCCTCTAATTGACATGCCACACCAATTTCATTTCAGGTTTTCCTTCCTGTTCATGCTCTGTGAGTCTAAATCAGTGATCGGTGAATCCTCAGTTAATCATTAGATTAAGTTATGACTGGGCCAAGTTATCGCTGGGCTGCTGACAGGTGATCAATTCTTTTAGCGTGAAATGTAAAACTTCTGACAAGTGATATACAAGCTGCGCCTGGGAATGTGCCTGCCTAAGGATTTACGTGCAAGCGTGCACACACATATTGTGCACACATGCAATCTCAGATCAGTCTGAGAAGTAGGTGCTGTCACTTGTAAGCAGGAGCAGTGTAGCTGTTGTAAGGTGCAGTCCTGCAGCATGTCTGCATGCTGATGGAAACCAGGAGCAGTGGAGCTCTGTGAGGCATTCAGCTCATCTGGTCCATCTCATACTAATTCATCATCGGGGTTTACACCATGATATGAAAAGTATGTGTAGGTAGATATATCTTGCCTAAATTTGCAGCACAATTTATATTCTTACATTATACAAGTATTGCTCCATTCATCACTGGGACAAGAAGACTCCTGGTCTGAAATTGCGAGACAGCAGGGACTGTTGTTGTAAACTGAGCTTTTTTGTGTAAGTGCTCAGGACGGAGAATTGATCAGATCAGTGCTCATATACAGTGTCTGATTTGCTATTAGCGTTTTTGTCTGATGTTGCATATTCTTAAACTTTAGCGTGACCTTGGTGTTTTACAGCATGCACACAGTTATTTTGGTGACCTTTCTATGAACTTATATCAGTGGGAGTCAATGGCTTTTGTGTCTCTGAGTAATCAGACCAGTAAGTGTGGAGTGGGAGTGCTTAATTTCTAACTACTATTTGTTTACAAAGTTCTTAGAAGAGATAGGGATCTTGCAGCATGTAGTATTTGTGTGTATGTACATCATTTGAATTTGAGGTGGCTGCGATCAGTGGCTGACTCTGTGGAATGCACTTCCAGCCTCTAAGACAATCATTAATCTGTATTTACTCAGTGTAGCTCGGGGCACTCTGGCCGTGAGAAATCTTTCCCAAATCACCTCTCTAGTTCAGCACACTCAAATACGTGCCTGTCTCTTGGTGTGCATGTGTGTGTGTGTGAGTGTGTATGTGTGTGTGTGTGTGTGTGTGTGTGTGTGTGGATATGTGTGCAGTCAGACTGGTTTGTCAGAGAGGAATAGAAAAAAAATGTCTCAGCCGAAACTGACAGTGGCGCATGCACATATAGGCACATACCGTCCATGTTTCACACACAAACTAGCGCGCACACACGAGTGATTGAGTGAGCAGTTGGAATCCTGTCTGCACTTAAAGTCCCGGCTCTATCTCTGAAGGTTAAGGGCTTCGGCTCTTATCACATGCTGGGACTGTGTGTGTGTGCACATGCATCAGCGTGCTTGTATGTGTGTGTTTGTATAACCCTGTGCACATGCATGTGCGCGTGTGCATATTTGAGAAAACACAGACTGGCCCATGGGACTGCTCAGGCTGTGTGTTTTGGCTCTGTCAGGCAGACCATTATGATGGCGTCGAAGGTCAGGTGGTCTGGCCAGAAGGCCCAGATATATTTGTGTGCTTGAATTAGGTATGCAGGCCTGATGAATAACCTCTCTGGGACGTTGATGTGCACTTCCTTAGTTCCCAGTGGGTTTGTGGGATCCTCAAGACACTTCCTGAGACTGTTTTGTGTATCTTTGTGCTGCTAAAGGGTGAAATAGTAAAGAGTTGGGCCACCATGGAAGGCCACAGGCTTTATATTTGTTACACCCTGACACAGAGTATCCTTGAGCAACAGATCACTGATCACTTACCTGTGTCAAGGAGATTAAAAGCAGCTGTGGAAACCTCCAGTGATATGCATTAAACGATGGACACATCCCACATGACCTCAGGCCTATCCTCCTTTTCTCCATGACCTGGCAGCTATCATTACCTACCATTGTTATCTTTGGCGGGCATGCCTGATGTTAAGCAGTAAAATAATTGGATCATCACTTTTACATGATAAATGGCCAAACAGTTAAAATAAAATCATAGTGATAAGGTACAACATATGACACATTACACATATGACATTTATGATTCACTAGAGAGAATGACAAATGTTTTATTAATACTCTACCAGGAAGTGTTCTTTTGATTGACCAAGTTTGATTGTTATGAATATGGAAACTTCAGTGAAACTAATGGAAGCATAATACACAACAATACAACTACTACAACCAAAAGCAATACTTCTTGTAATACTAATACCAATGGTAACACTAATACTACTACTAATACTATTAATAGAAACTCTCAAGTCATATTGAGACACCAGATAATGAAGAAAGCTCTGTTTCCACTCAAGACTACCAGATATCTGTGGCTGTCAGTAGAAAGTTGTCCCGGGAACAATTCTGCAGCCCCTACACACTCGGGTTACCTGAGGTCAAACTGCAGCCGGACCATCTTGCTTCTCCTCTCGCTGTCTCTCTCTGTTCTTGAGTATCGCTTCTCCCATTGCCCCTGTCTTTCTTGCAGCTGTTGTCATGTGTTTTATCAGGCTGTTTTAATAATGAATGTCTAGAAGTCTCTGTTTCTCTCTTTTTGTTTCTCTGTCTCTGAATCCAGGTCAACAACCATGTAAATCTTGGGCAACGATGCACAAACCTGTCTTCTCACACGCAAAGGTTATTGTGCAGACATATCACACACCCTCAGCTTTACTTGGGCATTTGGAGCTAGCATACAGCTAAGCATAAAGCTAAACTAACTGGTTGCATTATGGAGCAGTTTCTTTATGAGTGGGTAAACACTGTGATTATCTTGAGCATGCGCATCTGACACACACGTGTCTGCACAAGCAGGTGATGCTAAACATATTTCTGTCAATGGTTTTATCCCATTCCACTGATCTAGGTATGGCAGTAACACGCCAACCAACAAAGCAATGCACCAGCAAAGACAGAGAAGTAAACAAGTAAACATGGATATAAACAATGCAGATTTCAAAATGTTCAATAAATTTTGGTTTGCAAATGTTTTATGAGAGAGAAGATGTATGCAACACGTTGGTTGGAAGTCAAGGATACAGATAATTGATTATTTTATGAAACAAAGGTGTTAAAAGAACAGGTTGTGGTTTTACAAGGAGCTATGCAGAATTCACACAATATCAGGAGAATGGGAAGAACATTGGCCTCTGGCAAAGAAATAGTCTTGCACATAACCCCTGTAAAACCAGGCCGTTTTTACTCTTGTGTTTTTGTATGGATCAAACAAACAAGATAAGATGTGCTAATTAGTGAGCTTTAGAGGGGCTGGTAGGCAGATTTTGTTACCTACCGCACTATGATAGCTGTTTTAAGACTGTATGTGAAGCACTGCTGGCTGCTTATCTTACATTTTATATTATATCATATTTATCATATTTATGACAATGGTATCAGCGTTTTCATCTAACTCTCTGCCAGAGAGAGAACAAAATATCAAACGATTCCCTTGATTTAAGATAAAATTTCAAACTGATCGAAGAAGACGCACACTATACACACTTTTTTTTACACACTCTCAGCCTATATGCCAGATCTTTTCTGTTCAACAGACTGTAATGAGCTGCAGTGTGTCAGAGGTCGCAGGTGTAGGTAATAGATGTGATATTCACATGTGTCACAACTTCTCTCATTTGTGAACAAATTAAAGCGAGTGGTAAGTCAAATGCACCTGATTGATAAATTGACTTTAATTGCTAAATTGTGTCTGGTCTGTCAGGCCCACATATCTAAATAGCATTTCCAGACTGATGTGCATTCAAACGGACAGTGGAGGAAGTCGTTTTGGCGTAATGGCGATAAATGAGTGGGCTAACTGGCAGTAATTACCCATTGTGCTCAAATGTGTGTCACAGTGTGTGAGTCTTTGACGGGCCGGGTACAGACACCAATGATAACACAGCTGTGTCTTATTCCTCTGGGCCTGGGAGTGATTATATTGGAACTGAATGACTCCCTCTTTATTATTTCTCTTCCCATTTATCTTATATATTTGTATTAAATTTCAGCTGTACTTTTGCTCACATCCTGCCAATTGTGCTCTTTCTGTCTGTGTAGTGTGTGGGACGGAGAAATGGAGAGACAGATGGAGGTGGAGAGGATGGACGTCACTGTCAGTCGATGTAGGAGCACTCAGACACTCACACACTTTGATTCAGCTCATCACAAACACCCCGCTGTCTTTATCTGTCTGGTTGCCATGCCGGGTAGCAGTGGGCGCGTGACGTTATAGGGGAGTAGGATTCCACTGTTTGCTTGTGACGTGCGTCCGCCCTCAGCCACGTGTGTGTTCATTTGTGTGTCGACGTGGTTGCGCGAGCGGGGGGGCGTATCTGTATGTGTGTGTGGTTTTGCAGAGCAGAGAAGTGAAACCAGTGTAGCCTCAGAGATGGCGCGATCCTGCCTCTATCAACCAGAATGTGAAATTCACAGACTGAAAGAACTTCTTGTCACGTAGAGCTGCCTCACAGGCCTGCTGTTTCTGTTGATGAGTGAGCTTTATTTTGTAGCAACAGTTACACTCTCACCGTCCTGGATTAAAGTTTATGGATTATATGTTGACAGTGACATTTAGATGTTGCACATGAAGAACATAAAGCATGTGAGGAATGCACTGCTACCCAGGAGGCTAACCTGTTTGGACAATAAACCATCACAGTGACATTTCACAGCCGTGTGCCAGTTTCGGGCACTGTTCTGCCAAAATACTCCCACTATCCAGCTGTGACTGTGCCATGTTGGACATGTGCTGGAGGTGACTGGTGTAAACAAATCCCTGACACAAGGACAAGCCTCAATGGAGCATGGGTTCTGCCTTTCAAGAGCAGCAGGAAGAACTTACAATGAAACTACTCAGCCTGCTTCCTTTCTATGCAGAGGCTCTGAAAAGGAGGCACAGTGCCAGTTTCTCCTCCTCTAGCCCGAGGGGGGGTTTTTATAGAGAGAGACCTCAAGAGTTTGGGAACATACAGAGCAAATAGTTTGATGGGCTGTTGACTGATTGATTGATGACTTTGTTTGTCAAGGTGTTGCAAAAGCTGTTCAGGTGTTACATTAGCACGTATTAAAGACACACCACGTTATTATGCAGGCCGTTTTGTCGAACTCCCGATGCACAAGCTTGTCGCATGCACTTTTCTGGCATGCAGCGTGCCTTGTAAGGGAAGGCGCTGATGCATACACTCGAGCCATTGTGCTTGTGCACCTGAAAGCTGTGTTTATTTTCCCCTGCTGCTGTACATGCAAGCTCTGTTTTGCACATCGGTCCTAAGAGCAACTTCCTGAGGTTCTCTCCAAGCTTCCTGTCTGAGAAGTCAGAGGTTATCTGCAAAACCCGCCCCCTTTCAACCCACACAGGCCCACGCAGCTGTTTCCTCAGATGATTATGGATCAGATTGAAACACACACTTACAAGCGCACACATGTTCTGGGATTTCGGAAAGGCTGCAAAAAAACGTCAAAGCCACTAGAAGAGTTGTTACGTTTCTGCAAAGTTGCTGTTTCCTTTCTTGCTGGGAGGATGCTTCTCTGCGTCTGATGTGTTCCCTAACTTTTCTTTTTTTGCATCAGTGTGAATTTGTGTGTGTAGAAGGGGTGTGGTCGTGGTCTCAGTTCGAGGACAGCAGCTAGGCTCCAAATGTGTGCCTTTGAGTGAGTGTGTGTGTCTATGTGTGTGTGTTCTTGAACATCTGCTCCTCGTTGGCTTTGTTTTCCCTCCTCTACATGGCCCACCCTTGCACTGGGTGCTGGACTCCCAAGATTTTCTGCAGTTTGTCTACAAAAAAGAAAGGAAGACACAGACAGAGTGAGGACATTCTGAGCAGCCTTTTTTAGTAAAGTGTTGGTGTTTTTATCTCATGGTCAGGGAATTAGCATCAGTTGATTTTTGCAAGCTTTAGTCTTTTGTTCCCACTTTGTTTTTCGTTTTCTCTTCTCCTCTTTCCCCTCAGTGTTTCTCCCGTGGCCTTGCTCACTCCATCCACCTCCCTCCAGGCAGCAGATGTTGGGTCTGTGTCCAGATGTTTTATGTTTATCACTCTCCAGTCACATCTTTAACAAACTCTCATACAGTAAACATTTACAGAGGCGTCTCCTCTCCTCTGCTGCCACGAGAGCAGGCACGAGAGGAGAACGGCTGACATTAAGCACAGGGTGTGATAGATAAAGGCCACGAGAGAGAGGCAGATTTTGAAAGACAGAAATCCAATGCCACCTACACGTTTGCATACTTGTTGCCGATAGCGATAACTGTCCCCGTTCTTCCCCTTTTAGAAAACACAAATGCACGATGCGCCGGTGCACACACTGACACACACACATGCAAATAAATTCAGGTATTGCACGCACTTCTGAGTTTCTGTACTGGTTTGAGCACTTTCGCTACTGACAGTGCTGACTTAACAACAGAGAGAGCATTCTGTCAGTCATGTGCAGCCAGACTCCAATACGTAAAGGAAGTCTCAGGTCTGCTTTTATACTCATTCCAGAAATCAGTCAGTCTTGAAAAGCATTGCTTACATAGCTGCATTTTTCCCCCTTCTGCAGGCTCTTCGCTCTCCACGGACTCTTATCCATCTGACCTCTCTGTTGTTTCCTATCTGTGTCATCCACAGAAAAGATCTTGGAAGGGATTTTTATTGATTTGTATTTTACATTTGACTGAGACGTAATAATTCTGTCCCTGCTGCTCTCTCGCACGCAGCCACGAAGGGAAGCATCAGCTATTAATATTGAGCAACTCAGTGGTGAGATACCAATAACAAGACCATAAATAATTCTTTCTGCAGTTCACCTGGCTTGTTCTGGCTCGGCGGTTTGACAGAACAGGCAGAGAGACAAGACTACAAGCCAGCACAGAGACATGCAGATAAACGCCCATGCATTCTTACACACCTTTGTTCAAACATTTCTATTTGTACTCCAGACCAACCTGTTATTTTTTATTGTCTGTTCAGTTTTGGTTTTTTTTTTTGTGCTTTTGTTGTCTATTTTTTTGTCTTTTTGCTAAAGCCTCAAAACAAATGACAATGTCAATTTTAAGTTACATCAACAAACAACAAGATATAAATATACACAGATTTAAGTCACGCTTGCATTGTAGCTTTATGGATGGTTGGTCCATCACTTTGGTCCAAACGGAAATATCTCAACATGTATTAGAAGGATTGCCATGAACGTCTGTACAGACCCTCGTGGTCCCCGGAGGATGAATCTGCTCATGCATCCAGCAGGTCAGAGTGTTTACTTATGTATTGGAATATCTCAACATTTACTCAATGGACTGGCAAAGAATTTGGTACAGACATTCGTTGTTCCCTGAGGATGAGTCCTATTGATTTTGACGATCCTTTTCAGGTAGCATCATCATCAGGTAAAATGTTCAATTTGTCCATTGCTGTGGTTATTGACCAAATACCTGCAAAACCTAATAGCACTCTCATCAGCCGCAGCTGTACTTTGTCTTTAGTGCTAATTAGCTAATGAAAGCATGCTACCATGCTAAACTAACACACCTGATAAACATCAACATGTTAGCATTGTCATTGCGTGTTAGCAAGTACAGCTTCACAGAGCTTCTACCACAGCTGTAGACTCCTGGGTAATGCTCCAGCAGAACTGGTTTGTAGGAGGTGTTGTCCGACTGCTCAGGAAATGTTTATATGTTCACACTGGAAGGCCATCATGGAGAGCAGGGAGATCTAAGTTGTCACATGAAAAGAGACAAACCATGGCTCCTTGCTTACCTCCGCACAGCTGGCTAAACGCGTCAGGAAATGGAGGTGAATGTCAGATCGTTGCAGCTGCAAATTTAGAAAACTGTTGGAAGCAGCCACCCCTACACCCCTACTCCGTCTGCGTATACCTGCGTCTTTAGTCTTTATCAGTGAAGTCAGAAAAAGTCACTCACTCAAATGTAACAATTTTTCATTTATTTTAACAGATGACACTCCTATTCATTATAAAACAAAAATATACAAAGAGAACATTGTTAGAAGCTTCTTTTCATTGCACACACAGACGGGTCAGAGAGGAAGAAGCAGAGGGACAGGTAGGCAGACAGAACAGCAGCTGATACTCCCGTGAATGACAATGCTGAACCTCTGGTTGCTGAACTTGACCGCAGGCCCAGACTCTGGCACAGAGGTGTGACACTCAGCTTGATGACATGACACCCCACTGCCAACTGGGGGGGGGGGGGCTCCTCCTTTCCTCTCCTCTCCTCTCCTTTCCTCTCCTTTCCTCTCCTCATTCCATCTATTTCACCTTTGTCATGTGCAACATGTTCTACTTGTTCTGTTTTATGTCTGACTGATTAATAGACTCCTGTAGTCCAGATTTTATTACCTCCACAGGCTTTCTGGACATGGCTGCAACTCACCCAACACTAACCTCCTCCTCCTACATCCACTGCCTTCCTCCTCCTGGCTGGGACATCGACCTCTCACATTTTTCACTGCTTGTAGTTTCTCCTCCCCCTCCCTTTATCGCCCCCCTGCATCACTTATCAAGGTGATGACATCCATCTCATGTCAAGGCAGACGGGCTGCTCTGTGTGATGTCCAGGTGCTTAATCCTTCACTTATATCCAGTTAGCCCCTCTGACACATTGGGCCGGGGACATGGAGCCAGAGACTGAGGCCATCAGACAGACAGCTGCTGCTCTAGGGTAACAATCCAACCAGCCCTTACCCTCTCTCTACCCAGCTACACACACGTACACACACTTCATTGTACCTTTCAAACTTTGATTCCCTGACCTCTAACCCTCAGCTTAACTCTCACTATTGAATACTTAATCTTGTTCCCTCAACCTCATACGTGTGTACATAAAAATACATACACAGTATATGCAGAATAAACACATGCACATACTGACAGTATACACACACACACACACACACACACACACACAGTAATTTTAGTGCTGACAGAGGGCTGGGAGAGACAGTGATAATTCAGCAGACAAGGCAATCAAAGACAAGAGGGAATCGGGACCTGAAGGCTTCCCAGCTGGTGGTGTTACTCCAGCTGTATTTTAATATTTTCAACACAAATTAATCTTAATTTGCCCTATTTAGTTCCACACAGTAACACAGCCAGTACAGTAGCACTTAGTCCGTAGATGAGCTCATAATAAAAGCAATTCATAAGTTACAGACAATGGGAATGTTTTCCTCTCCTTGCCAGCAGTCGTACTTCGTTCGTTTGTCCAAAATTTATAGTGGAGTTCTGGTTGAGCCTTATTCTGCTGAGTGACTGGAAACAGTAAGTGGTGACTTTCCTCCTCATTCTTTTACAGTGGTGCTGGCACCATCCTTACATTTGCCTGTATGTGACAGGAAATAGTGAAAGGTTCAGCCTAAATGCTTGTTGGAAGAGATGTACCCAGCATGGTGAAAAGTAAACAGGATTGTGTGTCTGCATGCATAAGGAAGAAAACACACACACACTTACACACATTTGTTCACTGCACTTAGTGGTTCTGAGAAAGAGCAATGCTCCCCGTAAAGTACTGAGTCATGAGTATGGTCCAGAATTCAATCATCATTTTCCCTCTGGTCTCCGAGCTGGATTCCCATCAGACACACACACACACACACACTCACATGCACGTTACATTTTCCCATCAACACATCACTATTATCCAGTGCTGCTTAGTGGCTAATGAATTTACGTGCCCGCTAACCGACGCACTTCTTTACCACTTGTATAAAACACGAGGCCTGAGTGCACATGGTGCAAGTGTGTATGTATGTTGTGTGTGTGTGTGTGTGCGCCCTTGGGTATATCAGTAATGAAATAAAAGGACTGATTTCATGGTAATTGCTTACAGTACAAATCCCATCCCATAAATTGGCTATCTTCCATTTAGCTTATTGTTTTAAACGGCTGGGGTGGAGAGAGATAGAATAGATAAAATGTAGAGATTAGACAGAAAGGACTAAAGAAAGGTTTAGAGGAGGAGAAATAAGAGTGGCTGATAGAAAGATAAGAGCAAGATGGACAGATTATGAAAGAGTAAGTGGGGGTCACATTTATTTGTTATAAGTCACCAGAGAGTTCCAGAGTTCCAAGTTTTGTCACTTGTGTAACTGACAAGTAACCAGCCTAATTACCTGAAACCAGATTTGGTTGAACTCTAAATTGGCTCACCAGTGGGGCAAAATGCCAAGAATTACTCTCAGGTATGATCAACTCCAAGTCTGTCTTTAACTGGTGAAGCAAAATGGGTTGAAAGTGGGAGGAAATACAGAAAAGCGAGAGAAGATGGATGATACGTGGGTTTTGTGTGTTTCAGATCAGGGGAGGAAGGGGGGCGGGGGGGTGAGATGGGATGATGAGGAGCAGAGCGAGATGCAGAGATGGTGGAGCGGAGGGAGGGGAAATCCCTCAGGGAGGTTCATCTGTCCACAAATGTAATGAAAAGATAGTCATCCATGTACCCGCCTAATGTAGTGTATTGATGAACAGCTAACAGCCTCCCTCCCTCTCTCTCTCTCTCTCTCTAATCACTTGTGTTTGCAGCGAGGTTACAGGCTTTGTTTAGGTCTCCCTGCCGCGAGGCAAACCAAAGCCTTTCAACTCTGTGGCTCGTTGTGGACCACCCTACCCCACACTGGTATGCACTCTATCCCTCTCTATCCCCTGCTCTGTAGCAGAGGTCAGGGGTTAGGAGCTGGCAGGTGATTGGATGTTAGTGCGGTAAGGGAATACTGGGCTGCTAAGTGCTGCAAAAACACTAACTGTCTCTGATATTACTGCCCACAGGCCTTTAGCCTACAGGCGAGTGTGTGTGTGTGTGTGTGTGTGTGTGTGTGTGTGTGTGTGTGTGTGTGTGCACAGAGGTTGAAAAGGGACAAGGACCAGATTTTTGTCTTGAACTAGACCTTCTGAACACGCATACACACCTGGAAATTAACAGGATCCATGTGTCTGCCTGAACACAAGTGTGTGTATGTGTGCAAGGATCTTAAGAAGCCACATTTCCAGGTACAATATCTCAAAATATCTTCAGATCATATCCACCCATGAAGTAAGTTATAGTTAGAGCCTTAAACAGACAGACAGTAACAGTTGGACACACAATTTAGGTGCTGGAGAAGTTAAGTCAGGGGAATGCAGACAGACTCTCCAGTAATGTTTTTGATGACCCGGCTGTGGCCACCACATAAACCAGCATGGCTGGAAGAGTGGTGTATCAGAAGAGGGAGAGAGAGAGAAAATGGGGGAAGTGGTAGAAGAGAAGAGTTTTTAAGGAAAAAACTAGAAAGCCCTGCTTTTTGCTTTGTGTGCTTTCTGCCTGACCAAAATGTGCTAGTATATAAGCCTATACCTCAAAGTGCTACGTAACATTTTGTTAATACATTGACTTGTGGTTTCTAAGATGTTGCAGGGAGGTTACTTGGTCTTAAAAATCTGGAGGATAAATAAGAAAGAAAGTTCTGATATAAACAGAGGTTTAAAGTTAATTAAAAGTTTAGATGGGAAGAGAAGGCCACAGAAAAATGTAAAACTGATCATGATACTATGTATGTGCATTGTAAGCACACACAATGAATGAAGAGTACACACGCCCTTGTCTTTCTTGTCTCTAAAACCGATCAGCTTTTGAGGCATTGAGGTTTATTTGTGCATGAGTCGGCGTGTACATGAAGGCAGAAGCTAATGGATGACACGTGACATGACATTTGTAGAGCATGTATGTAGGTTTTTAGATGTGACTCAGAGTTTGGTAGGCAGATGAATGAGATACACACACACACACACACACACACACACACAGATATACACACACACAATCTGTGTTTTCGGCTGAAGGCTGCGGACGGAGAGGATTCACTAGTAATTATGGGTCTATTCTCATCACTCTTCATCTGAAGGCTAAAGTGCTCTCTTGGCGCTCCCTTCTCCACTTTAGTTTGATTGAAAAGACTCTCAAGTAGACAGAGTTTCCAACGTGGACACACATGTGCATATGAGCATGCAAGTGCACAAAACACACATGCAAACACACACCACAGCTGTTGTATAATATTTTTTATGAGAGCACAACGCTCTCTTGGCAGTGCCTCGGCTCTCTAAAGTTCAAGCACCCAATAGTTGATATCCTGGGTCAATGCCAGACTGACTCACTGCTCTCTTTCTTATACACACACACACACACATACACCCTCACACACCCATACGCAGCCCCAAAGCTTTGACTGTTCACTGCCCTTGCCAAATGTTTCACTGCAATGGGGAACTGACTGCAGCCATTTCTCATGTAGCTGACTCTTTCTCTCACCTCTTCTCCACTTCTCTGCCTCGACTCTCACGTGCAATAAATAATCACAGAGTGAAGCATCAATAATTAGCTGGCATAGGTGTGAGAGGGCTATTGAGATGAGGATACGCCCGCAGGAATGAGGTGATACGGAGGGGAGCAAAAGATTAAAAGGTGATGGAGTCGTGCAGACACGGCAGCCATCGCAGCATCCAAACAAACCCGGTGACCCCTCTTAGTGCTTCCCCCTCTCCGATATTCTCCTCTTTTGGCAGCAACAAGCCATCTCCATCCCAGCCCTTCCCCTTCCTCTCCGTGCCTCACCTAGCATACCAAATGATGGTTCAGTCCAGCAGAACAGCGTGAGCCAGCCCCGCCCGACTGCTCACCCAACCCTGCAGGAGGCAAAGTGTGGAACCTCTGCTGCTCTTATGAAGCACTGGAAAACTTTTATAGCTCCATAATATTTAAACCTCTCCCCTCCTTCTTTTTCCTCCTCTTATGAAGCAGTCACATTCTTTCTGCATGTGCCCCAGCTGTTCCAACTTTATTGTAGCAGTGTCACTGCTATCTTCTTATTTGCCCTCTAACTCTTTCCCTTTCTTTGCTTTCTCTTTCTCCATCTTCACCCCTCACACCCACTCCACCACAGCCTCCACCACCGCGTGCTGCCTCCCCGTCTCGCTGGTTTGCTGTAACAGAATCAGGGGCTTAGAGAGCAGTCAGCACCGAGATCCTCCACAATGCAAAGCAGATGTGTGACACACACACACACACACACACACACGTGGAAGAGCAGCCTGGAGCATTTTGGGCCAGAGGGTGGAGAGAGAAGTAAGCAGAAACAGCTCTGTTGCTAGGTTACGGCCAAAATAAAACAGACTAGGAGAGCTGCAGTCCTCTAGCTGAAACAGACGGTTTGTTTCACACACACACACACACACTAGTAACTGTCAAGACTGGAAAACAATGTTTTGAGAGAGTCCTGGGAAAACGGACGGGCTGAACCCATAGACTTTCAAAAACTTTGTTCTGTCAGGTTTCTCGTTCTCAAGTTTCATGTTCAGCTTGTTCAGTTTGTTCACAATCAAGTAAAAAGATGCAAATTGTTGCCTGTTGGAGATTATGTTCCAGTTTAGGATGAGTACATGTGAGCTTGGAGGTGTGTGAGCATTTACTTGTGTGTGTGTGTTTGGAGAGTTGAGGAGTTCAGGCTTGCTAGTACATGCAGGTGTGTTTGTGTGTGTGTTGTGTTCAACAGAGGAAATCTCTTACTGATTGAACTGTTTGCCAGGGTACTTATCATTGCCAAAGGTCTGCTGTCTTCCTGATGGAGCACAGTGTGTGTGTGTTTGGGAGAAAGAGAGAGGGAGAGAGAGAGAGAGAGAGAAGTGTGTGGTGGTTTTCTGACTGCCTGTCCATCCAATTTAGTCTGTGATTTGTCATCTTCCTCTCTCTATCTTTCTGACTCATTGGTATTTTTGCCTCTTTGACTTCAGCTGTGTTACTTTATGGCTGTTAAATACACATACGTATACTATTCCTTCCTCCTATTTGTGCGTCCTAACCCTCCTCAGACAGAAGGTCTGCAGGAATGATTATTTCCTAATTATCTGCTTATGGTGCCTCTTGAGGTGTCTGAGTGGCTGTTTTACACACACACACATAAAGCCAAGGGGGATTCCTGGGACTAATGTTTAACAGGGAGATTTTGGACTGCGCCATCAATTTTAGCTCTTTCTGCAGACACTGTGGTTTACTCTAGATAGCCGGGCCAAGCCTCAGAGATAAGACAACTCTCAGCCTGCCTGTGGGAAAGATGAAAGCATTCTCTTTAAAGCTGACTCTTTCTGTTTCTTTTCCACCCTCTTTGGCTGTAGGCGTATGAATGTGTTTGTGAGACAGTGAAATTGGGTGGCCTTTGTGTGGCCTGAAAACCTTGAGAACTTGTCACAGAGGTTTTTTTTTTATAAATCCTGGAGTTGAAAGTTGGATACACATTTATATGTGGTGACCAAAGTAAGTTTGCATTACACTCATCATGTTTTGTCAAGTGTACAGGACTTTCTGCAGGTATATTGACATTTAGTTAAAGATCCTTCCAAATATGTGCCATTTTAGAGATTAAATACATAAACCATTAGTAGCTTCCAGTGAAACATTTCCAGCCTGACTTGCTGTCTGCTTTAGATTGTGCAGCTGGACATCATCATGTTTTCCATGTTTGCTCACATGCTGTGCAATGCTAGTGACTTATAGAGGTCATGGGGAAGAATTTGAGATACTTTTTTATTTCTGAATCCTACAGTCTTCAGTTCATTGTAATGAGGCTGAATGCTACTTTAAAGGCAAATGCAAAGCAGCTTTTACAGTAAGTGTGTTACAGAATTCATCAAAGTCAGATTCTGATGCTTATTTATTTGAAAGAAATTGCAGGTATGTTTCAGAGGAAGTGTGGTGGTTAATCTGAAACTTGCCATGCCACACCAACCTACCAGCCAACACACACTCACACACACACGCATACACATATACAAGTCCACATGCTCGCACATTCATCTACGCCCATAAACAAACAGACCTACCATGGTGAGTGCTGTGAGTAACTGTAGATTACAGAGCTGTCAAACTGGCTGCTGGAGGGAGGCAATTAGATCAGGG
This sequence comes from Lates japonicus, assembly GCA_033238685.1. Taxonomy (NCBI): domain Eukaryota; kingdom Metazoa; phylum Chordata; class Actinopteri; family Centropomidae; genus Lates; species Lates japonicus. Next base: position 43,133 of record BRZM01003869.1, read on the forward strand.
GATGTCTTGCTAATGGGCTGCCTGACCCCAGACACACTGCATACACATAAGCAGAAACTGAATTTCTCCATTAGCCTACTGAACCTTGCCCCCTGTCAAATATAAGGCTGCCTTTAGGCTCAGAGGACTACACACACATTCAGATCAGGAGTGCATGATATGCAGAGGCATGCACCACACTAAGCCCTGACACACAGGTATGAATAAGATTCCACTGGAAAACCACTGGAATACTGCACTGTTTCCCAGGATCTCTCAACTATTAATAAACACTGTGTGTCTGTGTGTGTGCCCAAAACTGTGTGGGTCTATAAGGGTATACAGTATATCTGTGTGTGTGTCTATGTGTGTGTGTGTGTGTGAACAAGTGGGTGTGTTCCTGTGCATACGTTTCAGGCAGACAGAGGATTCATTGTGATATGGTTGTGTCCCTCAAGGCGCTGGAATCTGGCACATTGTCTTTGTCGGAAACTCAAACCATTTACAACTCTCGACTTGTTTTGATCCTTTCAGAAAATTCCATTTCCTGCGGTCGTTCGGGGAGTGACTGTAGAGAAGCCTCTGGAAGGAAAAGCCTCATTATGGCTTCAGTGTGAGTTGGAAGACTTGACTTGAAGGTCAGTGCCAGTCTCACCACTGTAGTTTCCCTGTGTGAGAGTGAATTGTGGGTGAAAAGTCAACCGATAAGAAGCAAAAACCCAGAGTGGGTTCTTGGTTCTGGATGGTCAGCTGCAGCCTGTTGAGAGGGATGCTTCTCTTGACTTCACTTGCCAGCACAATGTTTGATCATTCTGGTGATTTGATTATTAATTTATATATTTATTTGTTTAGTTACTTTTTTTTTTCACTAAATCAAAATGTCAGTTAACAGCAGCATAAAATAATACAGTCTAAACCACCTGTGGTATAGTTTTTCTGATCATTCCATATGCAGTTCTTTTCCAGTTCTTTTCTAATCCCTGGCCTCTCCCTCCTGGTCAGTCCAGCATCGGTTTTCCACAGTCCTGAATACAGAGTTGAGGAGCTGGTCCTGCCTAAAAAATACTCACATCACCCAAGGATGAGACTGAAAGCAGAACCTCATCATCCTGTGCACACATCTGTGTGTTCCTATGAAAACATTTATTTCTCAGCTTTCTTTCAGTTGAACTGTGTTTTCCATGCATGTGTCTGTCTGTTTGTAGGTTTGGATGTGTAAATGTGTGTTTTTTGAATGTGATGTAATGTCTGTAGGAGCCACTCTGCTCACTGCCAGAGCACCACTGCTCCAGAAATACAACTAGTATGAGCTCAGCTGATGCAAATTTCATGGACAGTATGAATCAAACAACTGGAGCATAGTAAGGAAAACAGAAACAGTGTGTGAGAGAGAGGAACTGAGGGAAGGAGAAGAACCTGAATGTTTGAATGTGACAATACCCCAATGTACTGAGTGAAGTCTGTAAAGAAGTTTTCCCAGCTCAATGAGGAAGAACTTGACTGGCCTGCACAGAGCTCTGACCTCAACCCCGTCCCGCACCTTTGGGATGAAGTGTTGCAAAATCCCAATAACAGATGTCAAAATAGACTTATTTGGGATTTGGGAGGGGTGTTGTGTGGTGAAAAGTGCAGTCAACACCAGTCACTGACACTGTATACAGCATGTGAGCATCCACTGTATTTATGTAATTATGTTTTGCAGCCAAGGTCTCTGGGACTCCAAACAGGGGTAAAGCATCATTTTCTGTAGGGACAATAAAATCAGGCTAATAATCAACTGTCATGAAATTATGAAAAATAAAAAGGTTCTGTATGTAAGTTTTTGCTATCTCTACATAGCCAACATTAGCATATTAGCATTTACAGCTGTTTACTTACTAAGAGCTTAAGCCATTGTTGCGTTTACAAAACAAGAGGTTAGAATATGTTCTCTGGGCAGCGCTTCTTCTTCATCCTGTCATGCTGGACTGAGGATAGACTGGATGCCACAGACCCACTATTGCAAAGTGGTATTATGAGACGAGACAGGCTGGGGCTAACTGGTTACTGTGTTAATGTTTAAAGTTAGCATTACCTTTTCCTTCCACCACTGGAAACAACTCTAGGCAAGTAAATGAATGAAGTTTGATGCTGAATTTGCAACATTTCTTCTCGACTGGTAAGTAAACAGCTGTTGCTAATGCTAATATTAGCTATGTAGCAAGTAGGTCTCCAGGATCCCAAACAGAACATTAGGGTTAATGCTCTTGTGGCAGCAGATCACTGCAGCATGTTTTTCTTTCATAGCCTCCCCCACTGGTCTGGTGAGGGGGATTTTCTGGGCAGGTCACATATCAGTAAACAGATGGGTCACCTGCTCTGTTTAGCTCAGAAATGGTTTTTCAGCTTATTTCTGTGCAATGTGTATGAGTGGATGTCATGCATGCAGGCAGATGTGAATGCTGGATTTGTGGCAGAAAGAAAAGGAGAGAGACACACATAGAATGAGAGAGGAGAGAGAGAGAGAGAGAGAGAGAGAGAGGTTACTTGTGGGTGACAGAGGCCAGCCTGTATCTGTAGCGTGTGACACAGTGCTCGCTCTGCAGCAGCCAGGCCACAGTTTAGGGACTTGTGCCAGGGGACAGAATAGCCTGTCTGTTTCCTGCCTCTTACTGAACTCTGATTGACAGCAGGGCTTCTTTGTGTGAGTGTGTGTGTGTGTGTGTGAATCAAACTGACAGACTGACAGAAACACGCCCGCACACATCACATGAAGGAGGATTTAAAGAAGTTGCCATCTCCACAGAGAAAAGGCTCCTGTCAAGTTGTCACTTATTTAATAGTGTGTTTATCTGGTCTTTCTGTTCACAGTATCACGCTCACTTCACACACACACAGGAACACAAATAAACATGAACGCAATTCACACACATGTTCAGAGACCAGTCAGCCTCCATCCAAATAAACAGTTTCTCCACAGAACATATTGCGGTTTATTTATTCAGAGTGTCAAATAGCACACATGAACACACACGTATGTACGTGCACAAACACACATCCTGGTCTCAGCTGTCATGTTTCTGGAGTGTCAGGTTGTGAAGAGCAGAAGTAGCTGCCTCACCCCTGACCTCTCTGCGGTCCCTCGAGGTCATGAGGACTGCAGACGCACAACATGTTGATCTGAGATTTCAGCGTTCAGACAGAGGAAGGCAGAGATCAATGCAGGAAGGGTTAAAGTGTGTTTGTGTAGGTTGGAGCATCTGCAGAGAAGATAAAGAGCAGATAAAGATAAAAAAAAAACCAGATGTTTGCATACAAGAACAAAGTAAAGGGTGAAGGATGTGGCTGGAGAATAGCAGAAGTTACAAAGGGATTTTGGTCTGTTTACCACATCATTTGAACTGCAGGAGAGAGTCTGTGCAGCTTTTTAGAGTGGCTCAAATGATTTAGTCTTTTTTAGGGTCACTGAAAACAATCTGTTATTGATGCGGTGGTAGAGTCATAACTAGGGATGGTAGATCATCTGCCACACAAAACTGTTACAAGTGTCAGTTGATACAGAACCACAGATTCAACTGAAATTATGCAGGTAATTCAGAAATTGCCATGTCTGACCACTGTGCACAGCGCTGCCTGACAATATATATTGCATCAGGAGTATTTTTAAATGCACAGCAGTATCTTAAAATATTCTGGTGGCACAACAAACTTTGCTACTAATTTAAGAAGGTGACATGTGCACTGACAGTAAAGTTAAAGAGAGGTGCAGTCAACGTAATGCAAGAAATGCTAACATTAGCATATAATGCTAATTTTAAAGCAAGCTGGACCCAACTCCTCCTGACCATAGGCAAAACTGCAAAACTGTGTTATTTTATTACACAAAGGGACATGCAACCATACAGTTTTTCTGATTTAATATTTGAAATTAAAATTGATGTATTTTTGTCACGTTTCCAAACCTAACTGCAGCTGAATCAAATCAAAAGAGATACTGCCCAACTCATAACCCAGGACCCCTGGGAATCACCCTCACGTGAGGTGAGTCAGATTATTTAAAAAAAAAAAAAAAAAGACACGGTGGTAGCAGATTTTGTGATGAATTAATCAAATCAAATACACCTTTAAGCATACTATATATAGTTGTCACTTCATATTTATATATTTTTCCACCCATTATCTATATTGCTTATCTTTTGAGGGCTAATCCTAGGCACTGGGTGACAGGTGGGCTACACCCTAAACAGATGCCAATCCACTGTAGGGCTGACATATATAGACAAACAACCATTCACACTCACATTCACACCTACGGGCAATTTAGAGTTACCAGTTAACCTGCATGTCTTTGGACTGTGAGAGGAAGCCAGAGAGAACCCACACAGGCACAGGAAGAACATGCAAACTCCACACAGAGAAGCCTCCGGCAAACCAGGGTTTGAACCTGAAACCTTCTTGCTAACCTCTGCACTACTGTGCCTCCCTGTCACTTAATATACTGACCAACAAATAAGTCTATAGTAGTCTACTGACTGATTATCAGTAGGTTTCTGTGCAGCTTGCAGGGGAGGAGATCCAGATTAGACAGAAAAATCAGATGGTTTGAAATTTGATGAATTTGTGTCAATTTTTGCAATATCAGAGCAGACATGCACACTTGTTTATTTTCAGTCATTTCATACTGTCCCTGTGTTGACGGATTACACTGCTAAGTTCCTAAATTTACATAATGTGAGCAGATGGTTGTTTGAAAGACAATTCAGGAAAATGATATAAGAATTGTGTTTGGATTAAATATATCACTGAAGAAATTAATTACCTTTAGTTGTTTAGGCAACAACCACACAACATTCACTGATATGGTTTTGTTCTACAGTTATTTTATTTTATTTTTTTACAATACAAGGCATGGATGAAAGTGGTGAAACAATATCAAAACAGAGTGTAAAGTGAACACGTTTGGCGGAGCTGTCGTCAAGGTGTGGAGGGAGGAGAGAGAAGATGAGAAGAAGAGATGAGAGATTAGAGAAGAGGTGGAGTGACGAGACATGAACTATAAACAGCAGGAATTGGACACATCATCGAGGCCAGCAGATAGTCCCCCCACCCCCCACCACCAACCCACTCAGCAGCCCAGCCCGCTCCCTGCAGTGAGCCCCCAGACATTCACAGAAGGACTAAACAGGAATCCCCCATAGCCCCACGGCAGACTGACTGACTCTGCATGGTCTACATCACACACACACACACACATACACCCTCAGTGACTGCAATGCATGCACACTTAGGCTTACAGACAGTACAGAAATAGTCCCAGTCTGGGGTATTACCATACACTCTATCTATCTGACCAAAAACATCACCTCAGCCACTTATACCACACAGCAGCACTATGTCTTTACCATATGCAGTCAGTTGTGAAGAAAACTCTTTGCTTCTCCTGCTGACATATTTACCCTCAGTTGTGTTTACTTCATCTTTTTCAACCTCCACTTTGCTTTTGTCTAATTTATCTCAGCTGTCACCGTCTTCCTCCTTCTTTCTTTTTCCTTCCCCTCTGTTTTAATTTCTCTTTCACTCTCTGTCTCTCTGTCTCTCTCTCTGTCTCTCTCACCAACATTTACATTAATTCACAAAATCCATACGGTAATGCACAGTATGGTTCCTGAAAGCATTTTTTTCTCACTCTACACTCTGCCAGGCCTCCCACATTTCACAATGACACTGGGTGATGCACAGATGTCTGAGTGACAGAAAGTGCAGAAGAAAGGAAAGGTCAGGAGTTCCTCAGCCTCGGGTTCCTGACATTGCATCACCTCCCACAGCAGAGCCCTGGTTCCCCTCAGTGTTTAGTGAAGCACCTCACCAACAAGGAGGGGCTTTCTTCCACCCTTTCCCCTCAACATTTGCATGGCACTCACTATTAGGGTTTTCCCTTTAACACAGAATACCACATAAACTGACACACAGGAAATGTATGGTCATGATGTATATCACTATACATTCTCTCAATGATGCAGGCACTGTCATGTTTGCAAATGTGAGCTCTATCTTAAAGCTGGACATTGGAGAACTACATATGAGTGTCTAAAGATGACAGTCCCGAGAGTCTTCATAGACACCAGATGGGGAATTTCCTAAAAGAACATTTTCTGGTTAGGAATCAAAACTTCAACAGAATGAAGATGCCCAAACTCCCAAATTAGCACCCCATACTGGCTAAACTCCCCTTATTAGCTAACAGCTATGACCTGTGCTGTATCCAGGTGACTGCTCCTGAGTTTTTCTGAGAATGTGGCCAGTCTCAGTCTGTCATAATCACTGACATCCCACCTACACTGAGTCCAGCAGAGTTTAAACTAAACTGCTGCATCTAGACTTTGGTTTTAATCTACAGTCATTTTATAATTACCGTAGGCCTCAGGTCTAAAGATGTTGTCTGATCTTAATATTTGCTGAATCTAATCTGAATATCTTTGTCAGTTTTGACTTATGATGTACCATGCTCCTCATGGTACATCATGATAAGTCATTTCATGCCTCCGAAACAAACTGAAATGTCCTCACCCAGAGGATGATTCAGCGGTTTTCAAGAGTTATGTCAGCAGCAGTGAAACTACTGTGTTGATGTTGAATGGTGCTCACAAAAAGACTTGGCGTCATCAGAGGTTTTCAGCAGCTTAGAATTTGATGGAAGTTCTGGGAATATACTGAGAAATACACTCACTTTTGGCAAATTGGTAAATGGCAAATTGTTGTTTTCATGTAATTTTTGTACAAATTAAGCAAACAAAATATAATGTTTGAATTTGTGAGCTTTAGAGGTGATGGTAAGCAGATTTTGTCATCTTTGGGCACAGCCAGGCTGGCCGTTTTCAGCCTTTATGCTAGGCTAAGCTAACCCTCTCCCAGCTGTAGTTCCTGCATAGTTATGTGAGTGGTACCAATTTTCTCGTTTAACTCGCGATAAGAAAGCAAATAAGAGTATTTCCCTGTTCCAGATTAGAACAACTTAGATGAAATGAGTGGTGTTTCACAGTTATTGCCACTTCAGGCTGACGTTCAGTTCAGCACGAGGCTGTGGGTAGATTTGCTTTGTCATGATGGCTGCTCGGGACACACAATCCCCTCCTCAGAAAGCACCCTGCTGGTTTCTGTATCAGGTCAAGCTGTCAAGAATGCCATCTATTTCCAGTTGACCTGCCGTGACAGCTAGTTATATACCCGCGTTATGTGATTAGAGCTGCCAGAGTGGAGGAAGAGGAGGGCGAAGAAAATGAGTGTGGGGTTTCCTGGGAAGCTCCCAGCCAGACATCTGCTGCCATCACTCTATCACCCTCCCACCACTTCACACCAACCTCTGCCATCTCACTGTCTATCTGCGATTTGCCCTCTTTCTGTCTCAGTGTCTCAGCGATGGCTCTTTGTGGCGAGCAGCAGCGCTCCACTGAATAATTCAGAGTGCTGGCAGGGATGGACAGTGGATTAAGTCCCTGTAGAGGAGGTGGAGGGATGAAGAGGAGGGACAAGGGAGATCTTAGACCATTAGACACAAGGAGCTGAGGAGGAATTCATCGACGAGGCAGCGGGGTGGGCAGCAGTGTTAAATCAGTAGGGTGTCAATGCTGGAAAGGAGGGGTCCTATCAGAAGTGAAAGAGAAAGAGAGCAGATAGAGAGGCACCATGTCACGTGATCACTGGGAGATCCCTGAGCAGAGCTGGTCACCTGACTGACTGGAAATGCACCCTGCTGCCTGAGAACCATTCCCAGAAGTTGCATGACTTTATGGGATAGGTGTGTCTCTGTTACATTAAAAAAATCACCCTGTTATTTAAAACACATTTAGAAAACCACAGTAGAAGTCCTTGTGCATGATGCCTGTCAGGTATCCGTCTATATTTAAGTGTTGGCAGTGGGGATGAAAAGAGGATTTCAGTGAAACTAAACTGTGTGTTTAACATCAGAGGTGCAATGAGAGTTCAGTTAGTGTGACTGATCACAGTCTAAACTAGGGTAATTCTCCCTCTTCTTCTTTTTCTGCTGCTGCTGCTGGACTTTTGGCCCAGCTGTCATACGCCCACTCAGTCACACACAAATGCACAATTTCACACACCAAAACAGCCAGCATCATCTACATATCAGTGTGCCTGTAGTTCAGAAAGTCAGGGGGATTTAATCAGTTGTGTTTCTTAGAAAAATGATTTCTAATTAATTTAAACCCAGCAAATGAGCTCTGAGCTTTTTGTTTTCTAGTTAAGCACCGTTTTGACTGGTATATAAAGGCTCGGAGGACTGAGACACTGTAGGAGTGACCAACCATCTGCGCCGCGTGTGGGGTGTGGGATCATGAGGGTCTGGACGGGTCCAGTCTCAGTTGTGTTGTAGTGTTTTGTGGCTTTTTACCTGCTGGTTTTTTAAACAAGCCTGGTTGTTTTACTTCACATTTTACTAAAAACCCCCAAAAGTCCAAAGATGATGGATTCAGAGGAGATTAGGAAATCACTATTGAGCAAAACATGCAATGTTTATAAAGCAATGTGTTGTCAGAGTGTGGCACTGTGATATCATGATGACATCAAGTTTTACATCCGTGTTTATATATTTAAAACAATACCATAAACAATACAATAACCAAAAAAAAAAAAGTACAACAAAGACAAGCAACACTACTGACACATTGTACAACAGTTAATTAAAACACAGCAGAGTGACTGAAGTAAACGGGTTGTGAGTTGGAAATTTTATCAAATAAGAATCTGGTTGTTTGACATAAAAATCTTAACTGATATGAAGGTGGCGACCCCGGCCACAATCTCATGATAAAGATATCAAATTTATTTTCTTTGTCATACATTTATGTTATGAGTTTTATATGAGTAAGAGATTAGGCTAGTGGGGGTTTCAAGGTTATACAGACAGAATCCTTACCTGCTTCATGGGAAGGTTAGATGTCGGTTCTGTCTTATTTATACCTGTTGACGGTAGTTCATGCTAAGCATGGTCGGCGAGCATTCAAAGGCCCTGCATTCTGGGAGGTGACAAATAAACACATTGGGCAACCATAACTGCACAGTTCGATGTACTTTCAGGACCTTCTCTGAGCCCAGAGCCCTCAAGCTTTGTAGAGCGGGAGGAAATGCACTCGTACAAAAGACGCAATACTTCCATGCGCGAGAGTTGGTTTGTGTTCCTGGAGGATGTCCGTGACGTTAGTTTATATGTCCCCAGGAATCTGGTGTTGGCTGGTTCGGGACAGTTTCAGTTTGTGGGTTTGTGCTTTGTAAATAAATAGGCTCCAGAAACAGGACTGGGCAAACTCCTGTGTTTTTAAAAGGAAGCTCTGCTCAGCTGTTGTTGTTCTATAAAAGAAATGAGTTCATGAAAAATTATCCTGGTTCTAGGTAAGTGTAGGTGAGGTAAATATTCTTGAAGTTATATTGGAAAATACACGTAATCAGTGTTGGTTTCAGAGCACCCACTTTGCTTCAGAGCATCAGTAATGAAGAGTAACGCCACAGATGCAACCTCAAAACACTTGAATTGCTATGAACAAATGTGGGCCAGTGTCGCCGGGTAATGAGTATAATGAAAACAGAGCAGCTCTGTTGTATCCATAATCAATCAGACAGACATCTTTGGCAGTGGATTCATTTATTAAACGGTGTATTTTTCTAGTTTTATACTAAGCTTTCCTCTGTCTCCTCTCTCCATCTTCCTCATCTCTCCTTTCCCTCTTAACATAACTGAAGTTTCCTCCTATAACCCATGTTTGTCCCACAGTACCAAAGTGTCATTTGGGCCGCAGCAAGTACTGTGTGCTCTAAAGGCGCCTAACTCTTACAGATCAGCAGAGGCCCAGATTAGACAAATGAATAATTCAGTTTATTGCTTAAAATGAAGTTTGTGGTAAAAGACTGTTATAGTAAATCCTCCCAGACTTCTGACCCTGTTCATTTCATAATGTTGTGACCTGAGGATCATATAGTATGTGCCAATGCAAAGTATTGCAGATGATTATTCTCTTCTTTTCTTTCTAATCTTTGTCTGTCTGCCTCTGCCTTTTACGCTTTAGGAACCAGTGAGCTGACAATTATTATCAGAACCAAGGACAAGAGCTACAGCAAGATTCTATGTGTGTGCGGGTGTGTCTATATGTGTGTTTTATGTCCGATATTCATAAAGTCTATTTAAAAATCATAGAAAATAGTGATAGTTAGCCGGCAGTAAAATTCTCTCAAGGCCAAATGTGAAAATTTTCGTCAGTTCTCTGATCCTCTATATGATAATGGATGTCAGCATATTAAAGTGACTTAGCAGGAGGTTGTTATTAACCATCATTCATATCAATTATTGATCTTTAACAAAGCTCAACGAGCTGATGTTTAGCAAGGAGATATTATATAATGGGTCGATGTTGCCCATGGGATGGGAGCATGTTAAAATCCATAATTTTTTTTTTTTTTTTTTTTGCAACCGTGTGTGTGTGTATCTACACATCTGCTTGTGCTGATGTAGCTGTTGGGGACAGAGATTAACCTGATGATCCTCATGGGTGATGCAGCATACGGCAGGTGAGTCAACAGGCGATGCCAGGCCTCACTGAACAAAGACATGCTCAGATCATTCCTGTGCAGCTTTTTATCTGCTGCTGTACTTACTGTGCTGCATCATCTCTCCTGTCCTCCCTCCTCCTGCCTCCTTCCACCCTCATCATGCGCCTCATCCCATCTTCCCCACCTTGTTCTCGCTCATCACTTTCCTGTCCTTGACCTCATCTTCTTCAGTCCACTTCTGTGGAGATTAAGTACTTTTTTTTTCTCCTCCTCTTGTCTCTATCCTCACTACAGTCCTTTTAACCTCCAGATAGGGTTCTTTTGTTTGATCCTCTATTGATCCTTGACTTCTCATCATGACAGAAAGGGCAAAAGTGTCTATGAATCCAATAAAACAAATTCTGGTAACGACACTGTGTGCTTATTAACATGTGGCCACAGAAGATGACCTTTGATTACATAAACATATGTCATATCACAAGAGTTTCCAGTTTGTACTGGATAAGAAGCTAATTTTAAACACATTAAAGTACAACATTTTGAGAATACAGTCATTTGCTGTGTTGCTGTGACTTGATGAGGATTGATACTACCTTGTGTTTGTACCTTAATTATGAATCAGAGCAAGAGCTGGTTAGCTTAGTTTTAACATAAAAGACTGGACACAGGGGGAAACCGCGATTCACCATTTGCAGGAAATTTCACGCTCTGCACCTCTGTATTTCCCAAAATGTCAAACTATTCATTTACACCAAATACAAAACATATAAGCAATGAAACTTATCAATAGCTGCCTCTTGTCATCACTCTCCTCTTTGTCCTCTGCCTTCTCTCCAGCTTCATGTCACCCGCCTCCATGGTATTTCAACCGCTGCCCAGCCTTTTGGGGTTTCTTGGCGTCTGCTCTTGGTCTTCCATGTGAACGCCCACAGTTTTAGAGAGCAGAGCCGCAGATGCCCATGCCAAAGGCAGGAATTCAACACAGCTGGAAACCTCAAACCTCACCCTACCTGGAAGTCCTGACAGGTAATTTGACTTCCACACCCACACAAGGTGAGGCCTGGCTGTATGGAGAGGCTGCATCATTATCTTTTCCAGGAGGATCCTTCAGACAAAACAACAAACATGCATCAGGACAGAGGAGTATTATCTGTTATTATTGAGATAATTGTGTCAGATAATTACATCTATTAGCTATGTTGTGTTCTTTTCTGCGTGCCCAATGTCAATATTGTTTCAAGCTCTGTCTTGAGACTGGGCTAGGCTCCCATAGGAAAATACTATGGATCAGGTAAAGAGGGCCAAGGCAGGTACCATGATGTAAGGGAGGTGTGTGGTGGATGTTATTTGTTCAATAAAGCTCTAACAATAATAATAATAGTAATGACAGGAAAATACAGCAATTTTATTTGTATAGCAGTTTCCAAGGTATATTCAAGGATTAAAAGTATTTAAAAGATCACTGAGATAAAAAAAGTAGTACTGTCTATGATTTTACTTATAATCTCAGGTTTAATGGAAAATCAAATCTGTTTTTTTCTACATACTAAAGACAGTCTGTCTCCAGCATTCCCTGTTTCTTTGTTGTATATGAGTCGCTTTCAGACTTTTGAGTAACTGTTTTGCTCACAGAGGGCTTTTGTGTGCTGCAGGTGTTGAGGTATACAGGCTGCGCTAAGGAGTTTTACCCTATGGGCCCCTGAGGCCCTGAGAGGCCTGGTCCAAGAGAAAGACCAGAGCAGCCTAACTTCCTCTGCTGCTGATTCTGTGGCGAGACAACTTGCACTGCACGCCAGAGCACGCAGCCAAACTACACAGCTACACACACACACACACAACACGACATACAATATAAGTCACTCAAGAAACTTTTTCAAGGACTTTCTAAATAAGATATGAATATGCATTATTTTTTAACAGGTCTTGAGAGAGTGCCATTGTCCCTTGTTATGTTAACAGTGCTCATCTCCTGTGGTGAAAATGTATCAGGATTCTTACTACTACCACTAGCATAGTATTCATAGTTTATTACAAGTTTGAAAATATAAACTGCAAAGGCATATACAAGACGATCACAAAAGTAAAAAAAAAAAAAAAAAAGGAAGTGAGTTTTATATTATTTATAATGTATCATTATTATTATTATTAATGTTGTCAAGCAGGGAGCTATAACTGTAATTATTTTATATTACTGACATGGACATTCAACCTACAAATGTGTGTACCATATTTAATAAATGATCAAGCTTTTCCATATGTAAAGTTTTAATCTGTAAGTAGTAGCTATTATTCATAGGTGTCAGTGGAGTGCAGGGAGTCTTGCTCATATCTAAATTTATTTTATACAGAACTCTAGAGTGCAGTTCTTACAGGACAAAATCTCAATAGAATAATTTGTACTATATAGCAATATATACAAATTCTAAGTCTCCAGCTTATGCATATACACACAGTGTGTAACATAGACTATAGGTGGGCACGGCGTCCAGCTAACAGGTAGAGCAGAGCAGAGGAGCTCCCAGACTGGATTGTGTTAGCTTCTGGAAGTTTCTGGAGCGTTGGCCAACACTGACTTTTCCTGTTAGAAGGTCAAAATGCTGGCTGTTCTAGGCCCGCTGCGCCACACGCTGCTTGTCGAATGGCCACACAGGCCCCCTTCTGCTGCTTTCTGCCTCTTTCTGAAGACGCTTTACTGTTTGGAAGGTGTTATGTATGCACGCTAGGAGTATTGTTCACAGAATGGGCAATGTGTTCCCTAATGCTATTCTCTGTCTTTATTTTGGCAACCTCTGCTCTACTGTGTGGTACAACTATGGAAACCGGCCTCGAACCTCATACACTGGATAAAATAATGTCTGCCCTTTCATCTGTGTAAAAAAGGGATGTGAAACCAGCTGATTTGGTGATCCTGTACCAAAGAATACAAGAGTGGAGCTGCTCATTTGTCACTCAGTAAGTTAATTTCTGCTGCTTGTCATTACACAGAGCCTCCTCTCCCGCCCGCTGCTATTACCGTGATTAGACAACTGGGGCAAATGAAGTGACATGTTTTGCTTTGAAAGGAAAAACAAAGCTGTGTTAATACTTTGCACATGGAACTGCATGAGTGTCGGAGCAGGGGCTCACGCTTGCACACCGGGTCAGCTGTGATGCAGCGCCTGAGCCTGTCCGTCATCATCTGACTCTTCCATGATGTGTTTGAAAGCAATTTGCTCCTTGACACCCACCCAAGAAAAAACACCGCTTGGTATTAAAACAAAAAACAAATTACCCATTTAGCCAGAAAGACAGAATTGAACGGTTTAGCAGCTCAGAATACATCACATGGATGGATTATTATAAACAAATAGAGGCTAGGAGTAAATCAGAGCATGACAAATGGATCCTTATCGGGTGACGTGATGGCGACTCCACCAAAATTCTTCAGATGTTTGACCCGAATCCAGGCTGAAAGGCTTAACTGAACAGAGAGCTGAACATGAAGTCGATTATCAAAAGCATAGGACTGCAGAGCAAGTTATCCACTTTAGATATATTGTAGGTGTCTCAGAACTTTAGTATACTTGATGACAGACCTCTCCTCATTTAGATTTAGGGAAGTTTCTATTCACTAGCAATGTTTAGCTCAGAACTCGAACATCCCAGGCTTATAAATAAGTGGCATCAAGTTTCTCCAAAGCCTCCTGTAGTAAAGCCTGGATAGTATAAAATATGGCTGTATATTTCCATACATAGAACAGAAAAAAAGGGAATTATAAATAAGTTACAGCATAAAAACAAGCTACCTTGTAAACACAATATTTCTGATTGATGTACAGGTTAGAGAATTGAAGTATGTATACAGCTCAGCATCTCCTGTATAAAGATATTTAAGATAAATAATTGAGTTAGAGAGGCTTACCACAAGAAAGAAACAATTTCCTCCCAACCCAAAAATCCGGGATTATATGGCGTGATGTAAACAAAGATTGTCCTTTGATGCCAGTTAAAAGATTTTAACAAACATTTTTAACAGCAGGAATTTGTATTACATTTGACTTGAAATATCTCAGAATGCCATTTGTGCTTAGTCGCTTAGAAGCTTGCATATGTCCTGTAGTTTTATTCTTCTGCAAACCTTCAGAGTAACAGTAACGCTTGCCAGCAGTAATTTAGCGTGCAGGCAACGGTCTTGTGAGCATTATCATAGTCGCTGTAAGCTTGGATTGTTTATGATTTGTCAGAGAACCGAGCTCGCATCATAATCGCTGCTGCTGGGATGCCCTCAGTCAGGCATTTTGTACTGTGTTGATGCCGTGGATGCGCAATGAGGCCTTTTACATGCATTTAAGTTGCATCAGAAGCTCCTCTGAAAGGGTGTGTTCTACCCAGAAACTTTTAAAGCTCCCCCTTTGGGCTTAAGAAATCATGCTATTTTTCACAACTTCCAGACCACATCTTTTCCTAGTCTCTCATAGATGAGTCCTATTACGACCAGAGGGTCTTTTCAGGCATGACTGGCCTGCTGTAGAAACCAAAATCCAACAGTTATCTCCTTCCAATATTCAGGTTTCTCTCTGCCCTCTGAATATATCTTTATCTCATCTTAAATGAAAGGTAAAAAAGAAGGAACAACAGCGCCAAGTCAAGTATGTGTACAGTATTTTCTGGTCTCTTTGTGTTTGAGATGAGCAGTTTCACTCATGCAAAGCAGACATTCTTCTCTTTGTCAGCTCAGTGGACATTTGTCTTCTTGTCCGCCCTTTCAGTGTTTCTCCTTCCTACACTCTCAAAGCTGTTGTTAACTTTGTTCAAAGCTAGACGCCCCTCCCATCCCTGCATGTCCTTGTCTGAATCTTAGTTTCTTTTTCTGTCTGTGCAGCTAAAGCACAGCACAGGGTGTGTAGGAGACGCATGTTACAGCTTAATCACAAACACCCACCAAAACCTAGCTAATATTGTTCCAGCACTGCTGATTTTGCTATTTAACTGGATGTTTTTAGTTATTGTTGTTATTATTTCACATTTTTTCGTATTCTAGCAGCTTGTTTACTTTTTTCTGTCTTGGCTCATATGAAAGCCTGATTCTCTTTATGTTATAGACTGACATTTCAGACTACCTGTCTTCAACTCTTTTTTTTTTTTTTTCTTTAGATTCGTTTCAGCCTGTTATAAAAAATGAGAGCAAACATCCACAAGAAAAGTTAAGATTATGATTACGGGGACAATGACTGATCCACTGTTGTGAAGAATGATGCTTTCTGCTGGAGAGACTGTAACTGGGCCATACAAAATGTAACCCCTGCCTCCCGCCTTAAAATTATATCAATTGAAATATAGTGTACATCTGCTGGGAGAGTCACATCTTAACACTGTTGTTAAGAATATCAGCCTTTGACAGCAATTTATTTATGAGTTGAAATTAAACGCTCAGGATATTGGAAACAGACTGTATATTCTGTGGTATAAATCACAAGGAACTGGCTATACAAGAGGATAATACAGTCAGAACAGTCAGTTTGGTTTTTCCAGTATTTATTACTCCACTGTGACAACTCGCATCCACCAGTTAAAAATTTGTCTTTTGAAGAGTTGTTTCACTATGCCAAGAACACAAAAGTTCAAATCTGTCTCTTTTTCTCATCGCTTCTCTGTGCTCGCAATTACATCGTTGATATATTGTGGTCAAGATTCCAGTAATTGGTGCCAGCACCACAATGTGTGTGTCTGCATATGTATGCTTAACGGCTGTGAGCAGGTGCAATGGAGGAGTTCAGCCAGTATGTGCACTTTTTGGACAAGGGGAGAGTAGTAAGAAGGTGTCTCCCAAGGAGTTTTATAGTTCATGAAAGAGAGATGAAGAGATGCTATTTCTCAGTTAGGCAACGTTAACTTGGGCTAAAAGAGGTGCATGCCAGCACGGGGACTACCAAGTGTGTGTGTGTGTGTGTGTGTGTGTGTGTGTGTGTAAGAGAGAGAGAGAAAGAGAGAGGTGTGAGTGAATTGCAAAAGGAGGTGTCTTAAAGACATTAGCTGTGCCCTAAAGAGATGGGAGCAGGATATACTGTCTCATACTGAAATGCCATATTAAACAACAAACACCAAGCAGTGGGTGTAAGACAGTGTGTGTCCATGTGTGTATGTATGAGGATGGTGTCTCTTCTGTGTGAGGCCTTACAGGCTTTAGAGCAGTTGGAACACCACACAAGTCCTCTCGTGATGTAAAAATAGACTGCATATATTTAGAGTCTTCTATATGCTCAGCATAGAGTCGAGAGATTCAAGCCCAATTACTGCACCTTCTGTGTGCACTGAGAGGACAGTCTGACCACAAATGTGGAAGAATACAACCAGCTGTTGAAGAACAATGAAGACGTCAGTATCACCCTGCTGTTTTGGTATCATTACAGCTTAGATACTGAGTTGTAATACTGAGATCTGTATTGTTTGATTTGGCAACACCCGCGGTTACTTGGTGGTAAGATCAGTGCTGTCATACAGGTAACCTAATACAGCTCTGATACAACTGAGGAGTGAAATAGTAGTAAACGGTCAGGCTACATCAGTGAGATAAAATTACAAACACACGCCTGTTGCCTTTGAACTTCTCCTGTGTGTGGAGGCACCTGGACTTTGTACCAGTAAGGACTGAAAATAAAAAACTTATATATAGTAGGTAATTACAGGATGTAACAATGCTGAATTGCAATTGCTGAAAAATTATGCTGACTCTAAATAGGATAAAAATGACTTCACCGTATCATGATTTCATAAAATCTTAAAGCTAGAACTGTACAGTTTAGTTACATGGTGCCAAGAGGGAAATATTGGGGCTATAAAAGCAAGGGCCGACTATTTCAGGGGACTTGAGGGTTTGTTTTCTTGGAATAATAAATCTATTAGGCTGGGATTTAAAAATCACCATACAATCAGAGTTTAAAATACACTAATTTGTCAGGCACGGCTAGAGGACACTGTTTGCAACTGTGGTGAAAAATGGTTTCTTTCTAGCAGAAACAAACAACTTTTTAGGTGTGGAGTGGAGACAAAATTAGAAAAACGGGATTCAAGTACTTTAAAACACGTTAAACTGCGGCCATAATTTGTCAAATTAAAAACAGCTGCTCCATGTGATACAGTAAAGTTTGTCTAAATGTCAGGGCAGTTTGATGTGCTTCAGTCCTTGCAGCAGCTAAGATCATAACCTGACTATATATACGAGTGGAAGCTGTGCGGCTCCTTTTCCTTTTTCCTCTTCCTTCTTCTTTCCCTCACTCCCTCCTCTTCTCTCTCTTAAGGTCACAGTTCAGCATGTGTGTGGCTCACTCCATCAGCTCCAGGCAGCTGGCCCAAGTTGACCCCAGTGGTATGGTCCGCTCACACCAGCACCATACACACACACACACACAACACACACACAAATCCATAAACACACTCAGACACACTTACACAAAGATGCACGCTCAGCAGCAACAGTTTTAGACAAACTAGAATACACACATATAGAAGTGTGCATGAGACACACACACACACTAAATGTTTGTTATGTCTGCCTGCGACTGCTATTGTGCGAATCAGACCCCATGCAGAGCGTCTGATACACTTCCACTCTGTGTGTGTGAACCATGTGGCCGAATGGTTCAGTGCTTTTTTTTTTCTTTTTTTTTTGGAGACAAAGAGCACACGGATACTAAATTATTGGGTGGAAAAGACTTCTTAAAAGGAGCAGGAGATGATTGAAGATCAACAGTACAGGATTACAAACCCCGTTAGAACTAGACTGGTCACTTTAGTCCATAATAATTTTTCTTAACCAACTCATGTCCAGCCTGTTTTGAAAACCTAGTGCTGGTTTGCCAGGCTGATTACAGCATTACTGATCACTATCATAAGTGCACCCTTAGCAGCTGAAACCAAAGAGACGACTGATTTTGAAAGCTTTCCACATCTCAACCCCCCGGACTGACTTGGCAGTGAAGAGTTTGTGAGTCCTCGAGTACTTTGGCATCACAGGTCAACTCTAATCACCTGGTAGAAAATCACATAAATCTGACTTTATGTGGATACAATAGTACACTCCATGTACCGACACTCACCAACACACATAAAACACAGCCTGTCATGTGCTCAACATACACCAGTGTAGAGAAGGGATCAATGAGGGAAAAATGGGTAGGGAAGCTGAAGGCTGTGTTCTATACCTTCAAAGGTTTTATGGTTCAAAGGAATAGTTGGACATTTTGAGATCTCTGAGCATTAGATGAGAAGATTGAAACCACTCTAAATAAATCTGTAAAGCTACAGCCTGCTGCAGGTTAGCTTAGCATAAGCTAGCCTTGCTCTGTCCAAAGGTAACAAAATCCACCTACCAGTGCCCATAAAGCTCAATAATTAACTATATATATCTTGTTTGTTTGTTTAATCTGTACACACTGTGGTTTTACTGGAGGGTTATGCCAGACTATTTCTCAGTCTGCTAATTTGTAAATTACAGAGCTTCAGAGGTCCTGGTGGAAAGATTTTGTTTCCTTTGGACAAAGCCAGGCTAGCTGTTTCCCCCTGATTCCAGTCTTTATGCTAAGCTAAGCTTAGCAGTTTCTGGATCCAGCTTCAAATTGAGCATACATACAAGAGCGGTATTGATCTTCTCATCTAACTATTGGCAAGCAAGCAAATAAACATACTTGCCAAAATTTATACAAATATTTCTCATTTCCTTTGTTGATATAAGCTGTTGTTGTCTCCTGTGTGCCAAAGTCTACACCGCAACTGAAGACAAGTAAAGACAAGGTGAAGCTTGGAGGCAAATAAAAAAGAAAAATAATTTTAAGTTGCATAATTTAGTCAAGTTGCTGCTTTTAATGAGGCTGCAGCTAAATCTATGTGGGAGTGTTGAGTGAGATCTTTGTTTGAGGCCATAAACAATACATTCAAAGAAGAGAAAGAGCACACAAACATGACTATAGCTCTAAATCTGAACTGACAGAATGGCAGAAATTCACTCTGTAGTTTCTCACCAGTGGGTGAGCTGACAGTTGTTTTCTGTGGCTGGAGCCAGCCAAGCATCTTCACTTTGGTTCTTAACATTGTGGTTTGTACGCATGTGTGTGTGTGTTTGTATATGTGTGTGAGAGTGTGTATAGGGCTCTTTGCAGATGTAGGGCTGGCTGTGTGCCAGCAGCAGGGATCTCTGGGAGCAGACCCAGGCATGATGTCATTACCAGCCAGACCAAGGAGCCGCAGTAATCTGTGACATTGTGTCTTCGAAAGAGAGAGCCAAGCACAGAGCTTGTGTGTGTGTTTGTGTGTTAACATTATTTTTGAACAGTTGGTGTGTGTGTGTGTGTGTGTGTGTGTGTGTGTGTGTGTGTGTGTAGTGTAGTGTAAGACATGGTTATTGTCAGTTGTCTGTGCCTGGTGTGTGTCAGTCACACTACTCCCTCATTCACTCTGGTCATCAAAAGATGACCCCTGGAGATTCTTTTTTTTCCCTCCAGAAGTGTGTGTGTGAGTGTTTATATGTCTCTCTCCTTCATGGAGTGAAATATGAGGCTGTTTTCTCTTTTCTATTTCAGGTTTATGACTTTTAGAAGGAGAGACAGACGTCTGACAGGATGACATTTCTCGGTGGCCGCTTGAGTTTACAGCTGATGTGATTTGGATGTTTGGGCAGTGACAGCCTGACGGTCTAATCCAATCGGTCTTTTTATAGAATGGAGACGACAAAATTCGCCATGATGATTTTCCCATTTCTCATTCACTTGAGACTGTAGTTTCTCTGAGATGTATGGGCCCCGTCTGATGCTTTCCATGTTTTATTTGTTTATGTTTGGCTAGTGAGGGGAGGGGTGAAGCAGGGGAGCCAGAGAGAGGAATCGTTGAAGTGCTAGCCAGTGTTTATGTTTGTGTCTGGGTTTCCCTCGCTCTCTCTCTCTCTTTCCCCTCATACCCACAACAGCAAGCAGCTTCATTTCTTTCCCGCCTTCTCCCTACCTGTCTCGCCCCCTCCCACTCCCATTCTCAAATACAATTCAAGTCAGCCCCAAATGAACCTGTCCTCCCTTCACTTTCCCTCCACCCTGCCGTCTCTCTATACACCTGCCAACCTTTACTCTCCCGCCTGTGTTTGTGCTTCAGTCTGGCTCTCGGCGTGGTCCGTCTGGGCCCAGCGAGGAGGAGGAGAAGCCGAGAGGTAAGGTGGAGTGCAGCTGGGAGGAGCTCTGAGGAAAAGAAGAAAAACGCCTGTAGCAGACTAGTTTTCCATCGGGCCGAAGCAGGCGTCCTGTGCAAGCTTTATCAGGGAAGAGACTGGTCAGAGCCTGCACGGCGCGACAACACACGTACGAGAATACTAACCAGAGGTATATAGGTGTAAATTTTAACAGCCTGGTTGACTCATGCTAATTCATGCCAGTTGACTAAATTGAATCAGCACTTCAGGTTTCATGTCAGCAGGGGCTCTCTGTTTTCAAGCGGGTTTCAGATAACTACCCTTTCCCCTGTCCGTCTTTCTGCCCAAACACATTAGCACTCACAGTGCTGCTCAATAAAAACCTCTCACCTCTGGAATATGGGGTTCACCCCCACACTCTTAACTTCAATTTCCTCATTTTAGAGTTAAGTACCCCAAATTAAAACTTACTGAGACATACAACTGCCTAACCTACCCTCACCACTCACTGGGAGACATGAAACCTCCACCACCCTGCTCACTGCAGACTAATTAAAAAATACATTGTTGAAACTATAATTCAGTAGTGGGACTCAATATGTACCAGACATCTATATTTTTTTGCCAATATGTGCAATATCGAATTATTCAGTATTTAAATTGTAGCTTCCGTTCGATGCTTTTCCACAGGATGTATAAATTTCATTCTGAGTTGCCACAAGCTTAATCGTTGACATGTCATTTCAAATCAGAATTTTCTGCTGTGCTGCTGAAGCACTTGTAGCGTGCTTAGGGCCGCGTTCAGTAAGGAAGAGCTTTGTTTCCAGAAGACAAAACAAACTGTCAGAATGGCTGGATTCATTTTACCACAATGCCACCAAGGTTGTTGTTTGACTTTTACTGTAAGTAAAAGGGGTAAATGTATCATCTCCGAACTCTCCTCGAAACTGTCAGCCCCTCCCTCAGTGTGTTTTTGTTTACAGCAAAAGGTGTTTTGTTTATCTCTGAAATTGATCATAAAGAGAAATGCTGATGTATAAAAGTTTAGTTGGACTCACATAAGTTTCCCTGTTGTGTATGTAAATATCAGACATCTATTTGCCCACTGGTACAAACAGTCATTATGTTAAAACTATACAGGTGGTTATGGTTGCTAGTTTACTGCAATTTACGAATTGTTTTTACCCACAAGAATGATTTAATATAATGACTGTTTGCTGTCAATGGTGAAAATAGATATCTGTTGCCCGCCACGCCGAGAAACAAGTCAACTAACATGCATCGCATTCTCTTTATGATCATTCGAGATAAACAAACTGTGAAGCAAAAACGCACTGAGAGAAACTGGCTGTTCTGGAAGGAGGAATATGAGATGACTACATTACCCTTTGCCAGTAAAATCAAGCAACAACAGCAGTAACGTGTGTTCTGACTGGTTGTCTTCTGGGAAAAATAAACTCTTTCTAACGACATATACTTCGATAACACAACAATGTTGGAAGCGTTGTCGCGTAATCAGAATGATCTCATACGTCCGGAAGAAGCGTCGAACAGGCTAATTAAATATTTGAATGATGTGCGCATGTTGAAAATATGAATGCGTATGATCACCATACTGATATGATTTCAGCTGGTATTTTTGTTCGATCTCGACGAATGATAATTTTGTAATCTCCAGTGTGGTGGTGAGGGGTGGGATTGAGTGTCGGTGTTTTGACAAGTATCTGAACCTCTGGGTAATTGGTGGGCGATGAGCCATCGGAGGGTGAGCAATGAACGGCACTGTGGGTGTGGGCAGGCGTGAACGAGAAGAACGGATTATCAGGCTGCTGACAGGCTCCTGGGCGTGAAACCTGGTCGCGATTCAGTGCAATCGGGGCTGGCCCGAAACTGCGGTTACATCCTGCGGATGACCTGTGCGGCATGTTGCGCGATGTGCGTTGGACCGTCTCCTCCGCGATGGCTGCAGCGGTCGGGTTTCGGCCGTTCGATGGAAATGACAGCACGGGCGTTCTTTCTTCTTTTCTCGACTCCTCATGCACTGCCTGACTGGTTTCCTCGCCAACATCGAACAATTCATAATGAACTGGCTGCCTGAGCGGGAAAATGGTGGCAGATTATGGGCGAGAATGGAGAAGGGACAGGGACTCGGCCCAGAGACTGGTGTGTTGGAGATGGGAGGTGGTTTGGTGGGGAGGGCAGGAAAAGGTGACTGCTGCTGTGTGAGGAGGAGGCAGGGGAGCCAGACTGTTGCTGGCTAACACTCGGTCTCTGGCTCCCCTCCTAATGAGCTGTCGTGTGGGCGACAGATCAGCCGGAGAAACTACGATCTCGAAGTGGTGAAATCGGAAGTCATGGTGGCAGACTGTCGTTTCATTCTATCCCAAAGGGGTGGAATGGATGAACAAATCGAACCGCTGCTGCAGCCGCCTCAAATCGTCATGCAGAAACAGGCGGCCTGAAATCGTCCTGTCGGTCTGTCTCGCTGGGAATATGAGCCTGAGGTGAGGCTGGGCTGCTCCGTGGTGCTCGTGCTCACGCGGAGGAGATCTCCGGGGTCATCTTTGACCAGGGTGAATGAGGGGAGTAGTGGAGCCGGCACGGCGACGGCGACCGTAATCTTGCCCGCCACACCTGCTGTTCAAATAATGTGTACCTGAGCACGCGACTCTGTGGCAACTCTCTCTGCTCGAGGACGCAATGTGCAGACCCTAGCGGCTCACTGTCTGTTGTGTTGTCATGCTGGGTCTCCAGACTGCTGGCACAGCCAGCCATCTACTATGCACCTTTCTCACCTGCATGCTCACCTGTCACAGCCACAGGCTCTTGGGCACCAGAGGTGAGGATGTTGGGCGTCAGGCCTGCCATTCTGTCGGTTCGGTGAAACTATGGCGGCGCTCTTGTTTTACAACGGTGTTTATGACCTCCAGCTAATCGCTCGCGCTCATGAACAGCTGCGGCCTCGTGGCGGCGACTGGGGTGCGGCAAGGTGTGCTTTTGATGCTGGCTTTCACCTTGTCTTTGCTATCTTCGGTGCGGTGTGGGCCTGAGGTGGCTGGCGAAATGTTGTGGGGGCGGCAATGTTCATTGCTAACCTGTAGATGAGGGCCCAGCTACTGCTCTTGTCTTGTGCTTTCAATTGAAACTGGATCCAAACTGTAAAAAGCAGCAACGGAATCGAAGGCTGGCTGGCTTCGTCGAGAGCAGGAATCTTTCCGCCGGATATCTGACTCTGTATTAACGGGCGGCGGTCTCTTCCCAGCAAGCTACGGTGTACAATGGCTAAACAAACAAGACCTGTAGTTAGTGTGAAGCCAGAGCAGATTTTACGAAACAATTGCTGTACTAAACAACACAACCGA
>BRZM01003869.1:68812-104462 GCA_033238685.1 Lates japonicus
AATGTACAATGCATCACCTGCACTTGAATATTAATAATCTTAATATTAATATATCTCAATTTTTTTACATTTCAGTCCTGGCTTAGTGTCAACCCAACAAGTCATCTGCAGGAGTTAAATGTACAGATCTTGTCTCCTACTTCACGTGTGTGTCAGCTGTGAAACAGCAGCGTGTTCTCCAAAAACCGTGGATAACAATCAGCAAAACTAAATATACTCAAACAATGAAGTCAGAGTTGTTAATGAGATTAATGAAAACATTTTTTCATAGGGAGATATTTTTGTCTTACACTGGAAGGCGTTCAAGAAAAAGCGTTTAAAAAAAAAATCAAAAAAACAAAATCATGTGAACTGGAAAACCATAGAGGTGGGTTTTTTGTATTTAAAAAAGACTTTCTCCTTGAAAATGATAGTAACCTGGATGACGCCACAGCCTGAGTTATCACAGAATTTGGTGTTCTGAACCAGGTGCTGTGAAGTTCAAGTGGGTCTCAGTGTATGCTCCTTTACTGGAAAGTGTGGGTCTTGATACCCACACTAAATAATCTATCTAGGTAATTCATTCTGTGTATGGCTTCAGCATAGATAACTGAAGTCAACAAACAAACTGAATTAGTTGCACCATAAAAGCCTGCAACTTTACACAGACGCCTCCACATAAAACATTTACTGTTATGTACCTCAAACCAGAGTGGGAGTAAAGTGCATAGTACTAGATATTGGCCCGTGGTTCCTCAAAGGGGACTGCAATCAAAACAGGACTGAGTGGCCAATTTCACAACTCAAACCTGAGACTTTTTCTCTCATCTACTTTAGCAGCACTGTTTTGTCCTTCCTCATTTTCTGTCTTTCTTTCATTTTCAGAACAAGCCTTTATTAGAGGTCTTTCAACGCTTCTTAGAAACTTGAGTTTTAGAAACTGCTTCTTCAAACTCTTTGACTATTTATTCTCTATTAACCCATTCCAGACTTCATCAGCTTCTTTCTCAAGACAATGCATGTGTAGACCTATTTAAGACCTTACGGTGTGAGTCGCCTTTTAGTTGCCACTGGGCCCAGCATATCGTGTCCTTAGATTAAGCAATGTTAGACCTTCTTTGAGTGAAATACATTGTGCAGGAGCTCATCACTGGATCTAAACACTGCTCGAGCTTTACTGCATATCTTTCCTGACGTCATCCCCCCAGCACCACCCCCGCCCTAGCTCCTAATACTCCCACCACCTCGACCTCAGGGGAGCACCTGGGCAGCCTGTCCCAGTGTTTCTGCACCAAGAGCCGGGGGTCTCATGGGCTTTTAAACCGTGATTCCCCTCCGGGGCCCCAGGTGAACTCATTACCCCTGGAATCACAGCGGAGGGAGAGGTGGTCATAAACAGTGACTCAGTTAATGATGCAGTAAATCCCTGATCCTGGCCTGACGATGTGTTGTTTGAGTAATTTTGGCAGTTATTGTGGAGGAGGAAGGTCCCTCTCCCCACTCTTGACTCACTCATTATTGTGTTGAGATATTTGTACTCTTTCACAGCTCTTATAAATCTCTCTCGCTTGTGACTTCTAGTATTGAACACCTAGTCTGAACTTTCCAGCGCTTTTCTGGACTTTCTAGCCAGTAACTTTCTAAAGTCTGAAAAAACCAATTTTGTTCTATATACAGTGAATTTCTCAAAGCCACTCCATTAGGCTCTGACCTGGAGCCCTAATTTCCCCAATCCTTAAAGTAGCTTCAAAATTAGATAAAATATTTTTCTTCCCCACTATCTACTGCTATCTCTGGCACTTTATTGGGCGCGGTCGCTGCACCGCCATATCAGGTAATGAGTGAAATATTCAGTTTTATGGCTACCGATAGTTTATGCAACATTTATGGACATTTCCTTGAAACTTAAGCATCCAATAAAGCACACTTCTATCAACTTGCCATCAACAAGATCAGTATTTTAATTTGTCGATATTTTAGTTGTGACCAACTACTGAAATATATCTGCACAATTACAGTAAGGGAATTAACATTTTTAAGATATTCTTAAGTTTTTGTTTACAGTGTTTACCTTTAAATTTTTCACCATAAGTGAGCAGACTTTACTTGCCTGTCTTTGTCTTTGTCAGTTATTACAACAAGTATGGTGTGCTTTAAAGGCGTTTGCGATATTGTTGATCGATTAACTCCATATATGTATTTCAGAATGGCATTCCAGATGGACAAACTGTCAAAACTCCTCAGTAAAAGGACAAAGATTTTATTTTGGAAATGTTGGCTCTATGTCAACAACAGAAATTAGTCACCTTCTATTTATAACAAATTCATCCATCTGACTCTGCGGCATACTGAAAACAGATTCTGCAATACAATATGGCAAAGCCTGGGCACTTTCAACTCTAACTATGGATGCACAGTGGCGCAGCATCAACCAATTTTGCAATGCTGCTATGTTCATTCCTCCTTTTGGGCTTCATGTTTTCTTCACTGTTTAAGATTAATTTCTGGTGCCCACTATTGAGAGACCCACAGGCCACACTTAGAGCCTGTTGCCTCTGAAACCTCTGTGGGGTTAAGTATGCCGGAATAGAGGGTCACAGAAGCTAAGATTAGTTGTAGTCCCTCTTAGAAATGTCCTTCAGCATCACCACGCCTTGCATCCCCCCTCGTGCCTCTGATTCCACACACACACACACACACACATATTCAACAGCTACAGCAGCAGTCCCAACTCTCTTGTCCTCTACCGTGTCCTTCATGTCCGGCCTGGAGGCAAACAGTCCCCCTTTTTATGTATAGACAGATGGTGTTCAGCTTGTTTCTACTACTATTTATAGCGCCTACAACATGGAGTCAGGAGCCTTGCCCAAAATCCTCTCCCCTCAGGGCTTGGTCTGGACTGTACCTAAGATTCTCAAACACATACGCCTGAGTCCCCAGACATTGAGACATCTTCCGGGACTGGACTACAGTGGGGAATCAGTGCCGTCTGCCAGTCTTATGGCTCAGAACACTCAGAATGATGCCAGCTATTGGGAGGATATATAGAGAATATTAATTGGAGAAGTTTTCTTTTTTTCTTCTTCTTCTTATTTTATTGAACAATCGCATTTTGTCGTTCTAATTCAGATGATCATTTGAAGGACAGTGTGGATCTGTTTGTGTGCATGTGTGTGAGGCGTGACTTGTGTGTGCGCGCACTCATATGAGGCAGAGTGGATGCGATTAGAGGACTGGGTGGAGTGCAGCAGGGTAAGAGGGCGAGATGGAGAGACAGAGGAAAGCCAGGTTGGAATGGGAGGGTAATTGGTGAGATGAAAAATGAGAGTCCGTGACCTTTTCTTACCCCCAGGGACGGCTGATAGCATGAGAGCCCATCCAATCGCCCCGTCCGTGCGCCACTCCCTCACTCATAAAAATCTTTAACTACGGGGATGGAGGACAGGAGGGATGAAGGTAAAGTAAAGGCGGTGGAGCTCAGGGGGGAGTCACTTGGTTGTTCTAGGGCGTGGTGGTCCTTTATTGTGTACATGCGTGTGGGTGTGTGTGTGTGCATGTGTGCGTCAGGGTCTCAGCTGTCTCAGCTTCCATTAGTCTCTAATAGGGCTGTCACTCTGGGCTTTTAACTCTGCTTGTTAGCATGGCAGACGACCAACAAACCCACTGCCCCTCTCTTTCTGCACACCCAGTCCCAATCCCATAGATGTACCCATTAGCACTGCTCTCCACCCACCCGACTCATGGTCTCTGCGCTTCATGTGCAAACATACACAGGCATGAAGGTGAGATGACTTCTGCCTCAACCACAAAACACCTGTGGGAGAAAACTTCTCAATAGTGCTGCTTTCTTTGGAGCAGATCAACAACAACCTGTGGGCTCCGTAATCTGATGTGCAACACAGTTTTAGAGGGAATTCCCCAGCGTCCTCAGCATGACCTGCTGCGTCTGTGGGCAGCATTGTGACAGGTGTGTTCATTAATTAAAGCTCAGAGCTAATGACAGGGCGGCAGACCTGAAGCCAGGCTGAAAAGAAAAGGGGCCCAGGGGATGGAGAATTGCCAGTACAAGTTTACCTGTAGACTGAAATCCTCATTGCTGACAAATGACTAATCTGGTGAAGAAAGATGAGCACTTGCTGTTTTTTTCTTTGTCTTAATTGTGTTGTCAATTGATTACAGCAAAACAAAATATAAGTTAAATTTACTGCGTGATTGTTGCCACTGAAAATGCTGGTCAGTGCTGTAGCAGCAGGTGGAATATTTTATGTTATCTCAGAGTTTTCACATCGCCAGTTTTACACTTGGAGACAATGGGGGCAATGAGCTCAGATACTACATGGGAAGGGGATTAAAGGAGAGAAAAAAAAATCACAAACAGGGAAGGATTGAACCCGAGAGAGCAGGCAGCTGTGAGGAGGTGCAGTTTGTCCTTGTTAAACTCGCGGCCATATGGCCGGCATCTGAGCTGGTTCTGGAGGTGATTTTTATAGCTGCTTTTACAGCTTGGCAAGCTCGCACCGCTCCAGTGAGAGAGTGCCTGCCTACCTGCCAGTACATGGCCATTCAGCTGATGGAGAGGAATAAACATGAATAATGTCCTGGACTTTATTCTACATTTGGAATATTAAAAAGCACAAAGATCCTGCACCTTGAAAAGAGATTAGTTGGGATATAGGTTTGGGGCTGCTCCACTGTCCTTCCCCTTTTGTCTTTTCTTTGCTATATTTCTTCTTCTTCTTCTTCTTCTCGTCCCCTGCTCTATCTATCATCCGTCCCTCCAGGCCTTTTCGGGCTATTAAAGGTTCACTGTGAAATGTGTCCATTTGAAATGAAAACAAACATTGCTGATTTCAGTCAAATCTTTCTCCAACCTGATGGATATGCTACAATAGCTGTGCACCAAAGACCTGTGCAGTGGTCACATGTCTCTGTCAAGTGGGAATGAATCACAGTTTAGCTTTCACCAACAAACAAGGTAAGAGTCTCAGTATATACAGCAGTTGTTCTCCTCACATGTTCCCCATTACCTTTCCATTATAATCAATGATTTAACAAATCATTTCACAAATCATTAGGCTCGATACTAACAACAAAGATTACTGCATTTTTAAGATAAGCACATGCATTTCTGTGCACACACACACACACACACACACACACACACACACACACAGCATTTCAGTACTTCCAGAATGATGTGCACGCTTATTTCTTCCTTAAATAGTCGAAGAGGCACAGTTCCTTCTAAGTAAAACCACACTCTGGGAACCTGTCTTCATTCAGACTCACACACATACATTATATCTGCCATGCAGCTAATTTCTTTTCATCTTTTCCCACAAAGTTCATTAGGTTTTGCTGCCGTTGTTGTTTGAGTTGCCAAGCTTCTCCACCAAATTACATTTCTCAGGCATTTCTCTCAGCGTTTGAACTGGAAATATGAAGAGGATCAGGTTTCCACGCGGGGAATTGGTGTGTGTGTGTGTGTGTGTGTGTTTGTGTGTGTGTGAGTGTATGTATGTGGCTAAATGGAGGTTTCTTGTCCTTTGTGAGACTCCTTTGTGGACAGACAGATGCTCCACACACGGAGAGAACAGGCTTTGATTTTGCATAAAAGAAATCTGTTGAAGTAGCCTAAAGTAATTTTTTGCTATTGTCAGTTTGGTAAACCTGATCAGCAAAGGTTTAATATGTACATGAAAAATAAAGTCAAGCGTGACAGAACAAAAAAACATGTGATGTGAAAAATTATGACGGTCACACAAAAAACTAAGATAAGGGAGAAAAAAATCAAATGGAACAATTAAAAAAATCACAAAATCATTTCAACAAGTCCTCCAACTTAAAGGACCATATATAAGTTGCTTGTCCCTATACGTCTATGAGCCTTAGGACTGTACTAGCAGCAGGCAGTGCTGGACGTTCGTTGTCATGGTAACCACAATAAACACATTTGCGAAACCGTCATGCTTTGGATAAATTTAAGCACAAAACCTACTTGGTTAGGTTCAGAAAAAGATCGTGGTTTGGATTCAAATAAGGTTAGAGGACATTTTCTGATGTCAGCCTGTGCTGACCAAGGGTCAAAAGTTTGATTGGCTCAAAAGTCGCCCACAGCTTTAAGGTTTGTTCAGACAGCAAGCAAAGCTAATTTTTGCCTCACTTTTGTACAAATTTGATCGCTGGATCATTTGTGCATTCTGTGTTAGTTTGCTCTAAACAGCCAATGTGGCAGCTGTACAAATGTTAGCTATAAGCTAGCTAATAGAACTCACCAGAAACTTCCTGTCATTTCCCTCCAGCCTCTCTCCTTTCCCTTTTGTATCTGTGTGTTTATGATGTACATTCATAAAGTCCTGTGGTTGCTGTAATTAAAAAAATTACTCCAACACTAATGCAGCTTCCTTCAGTTATGCCACCCCAAGTAATTTAAATGAAAAAGAGGTTTTATGCATGGCTGATTTGTAAAAGTTAGTGTACTGAAAAAAACTAAATGAGGATAAAAACACACATAAATTCATATATCTTCTGCCAATTTAATGGAAATTCAGTGAAGACTAGTGCTACATCTAGATAAAAATTTGACTATTAATTTTACATGCACTTGCAACAGAGCTAAGATCCGCCTGGTACCCTGAATACACTTTTTATTGTTTTAGTTTGACACCAAACTGCACGAGGAACCTAAAATATATTACATGTGCCAACTGTGGGGAAAAAGTGAAGTAGAAATCTTTCGTAGTGCCTTATCAGAAAGAGTACACTCTTTGATAAACTTTTGAAAGTCAAGGTTTCTGTGAGAAAGTGATGTGTTCAAGTTCAAAGTGAAACCTACGTTGACGCACATGTTGACACCGGAGGTGATTAAGAAAAAAGATTATTTATCTCTGTGTCAGGTAACCACATCTGCAGGGCCTGTGCTCATGTTTACATCATGATAATAGAGTCTCAACTCATCAGGCTGCCTTGCTCCCACTCTCTCTCTCTCTCCTTTCATCAGAACATTGTGTTGTGGAGGGCTCGTGGATCATGGCCAGCTTAAACAGTTCCACTTCTCTTCCCACCCTCCTCCCTCCTGCTTGCTGTCACATCAAACCTGACCTTCAGAAACTGACTGCAGGCCGCCTTTAAATGTGTGCTGTGGTTTTGGCAAGTGGAAAAGAGGGGATATGTAGGAGGGAGACGGAGAAAGAAGGGCACGGATTCAACTGGATGAGAAAAGATGGTTAAAAAAAAATACTTGATTTGACAGCAGTCATACAGACACAGGCAGGCAGAGAAAAGCACAACTGAGAGGAAGGAGAGGAGCTGAAAAGAAGGGTGGTACAAAGCTGAAATTTGAACTCCTGCCAAACTATTGTAAGAGTAGCTGCTATGCCTGCAGCTGTCCTGGTAATCTTTCCCACTGCTCGGTCCCCCACCACATCTGTCCTCATTCCTCCTCTCCTCTCCTCTGATGATGATCTGATCTCCAAAACAGAGAAGCTTTCTAAGGCTTAGAAAATCTGGCCACACACTAGCATAAGGGTACCTCTATCCACAGACCGCCACTACGATGGATTGATATGTTGTAATCTAAATGTGTGTATGCTGAAGAAAGAGAGAAACAAGGTGGAAATAACGCCAAGTTGGTGCACGCAGGGTGAAATGGAGGAGAGAGGAGGGGACTTTAAATGGAAAATGGCTGTGTGCCAAGTGGCAAAGTGCCCTTTCAGCTGTCTGCTCGTTTTATACACACTCCTCCATCACAAACATCTCATTGCTGAGGACAAGCCTCAGTGTGTTTGTGCGTACGTGCACGTATAGCTGCAATAACTTGTTCCTCTGACCATAAAAGACGAAAGGCTTTGTCTCGCAGAAGAAGCAGCTATTTTGCTCAGCAGACAGGATCAGGGACACAGAGACGTGTAATTTAGAGTGCAGGCTTACTTCCTGTCAGAGACTCATAAAGAGAGATGATAACACACTCATGGAGATGTGTCTGTCACAAACCTCCTGACAAGCCCGCTAATGTGTGCGTGTGTGTGTGTGTGTGTGTGCATGTGTGCCTGTAAGCATGCTCATCAGTCAAACTCCTCTCCTCCTTGTCTGCGTTGAAAGAAGTGGATTGTCTGTTCTTATCTGTGCATCGGTGCAGGAGGAATAGAAGGAGGAGAGGAGGCGAGGGGGAGGAGCTGCAAGGTTGTAGTTAAAACCCCCTGTTGCCCCTTCGCTTTTAAGCTGTGATTTATATTCACCTCTTAACTCAGACAAAAAAGACAGACACTGCATATTACTGAACGATGAATGTTGTTACTGATGGGGAAGCTGGGGTCATCTCAGACTTAGAGATAACATATTTTAGTTTTATTCTAGTCAGTCGTTAGCTGCAGATGGGTGACAAATTACAGGAAAACCCTGAATAAATAATGGGGAGACATAATGAGCGCAGATGCTTCCATACAGGGCAAGAATGTCACATTTCAGCAATGATAAAACCCCATGATGCAGCACATGTGAAAAGCTCGATTTTTTCTGAGTAGGAGTGAGATAACCTGGTCCAAGGTGGTGTCCAGATTGTAGAAGTCCACACTGTCCTTCCATCCATTATCTGTGTCCACAATGCAGGTGGTTGGAACCAATCCAGGTCACAGTGGCAGAGAGTTCAAACCTGAACAGGTCGTCTTTAACAGACAGTTCACACTCTCGCAGTTCATTCACTCTCACATTTACATTTATGTCACACCTGGTCAGTTTACCTAACCTGCATGTATTTACACTGTGGAAGGGCTCATGAAGGAAGCCAAAGCAGGATGATGGATTTGAAACCAGATCTTCCTTGTTGTGAGGCAGCAGTGCTAATCACTGCATTACCTACCACAAGGTTTAAACTGTGGAAACGTGCTGTGACGTTGACATAATATCACTTTTAAAGTCGAAATGGCTAAATAATTGCCTATATACACATCATAATCAATCAATCAATCAATAATAATCACTGCAAAGAAACATTAGCAATCACTTGGAGTCCTGTCCACCTGATGAATGCAACTTCAATATTACATCTTTTCTTAGCTCTGCTTTTTGTCACCACCAACTTCTGATGTAAATATCTAGGTCTTTCTAAATGCTCCATTAGGTAGTCACTGACTTTGTCCATTGCTCGGCTCTCGACTATACTGTACAGTGGATTTTCTAGTGCTTTTTCACTGAAAACAGATCCTTTGGTTTAACCCTAGAACACTAACGTTGGGTGATTTTCACCCATGCAATAGTCTGGTCTATGATTTTCGTGTGTTGCGCTGTCTGGGTTGCGTGGGTCCTTGGGTAGCTTCAGGGTGCTCATGACATCACTGAAGTTAGTCATTCCCTGCTCCATCCCTGTTTTCTCTACAGGCAACATTCAAGTGAATTTCACCCCGTTGGTTATCAGTGATTCGGGAGACTACCTTAACTTCACAGGGACAAGGCTCACATTTCCCAGAACAGTTGGACCAAGAACAAGTTCCCAGCTCCATTATTATTATTTTTAAAGTTTTTTGTTAACGACAGCCTAATTTTTCACTAATTTTAGAGCCTTTTATAGGGTCCCCCATGATACCTTTTTTTCATTTTATGAGATGTTGTATAGATGGAAATGAAAGAAGAGTACTTCAGTTTGCCATGTATTGTTGTGTATATTACATCGGGTAAAATATACCTGACGTTAGTGATGGTGTTACAAAAGCGAACGTTAGTGTTCTAGGGTTAATCTCACGACACTGGGAAACCAAAACAATGAACTGAAAGATGCTAAAAGGGGAATTATGGAATTAGATGATAATTCTGTATGGGTTCATCAATATCAGCAATATGAGACCTTTCACACACACAAGTCGTCATGTGATCCACTGTTGATAGACAAATATGGAGTATAGCCACTTTAAATGGATTATGGTCTTGACTGAAAGATAGTACTTTAATATGTAATAGTTAAAGTTCTTGGATAGATCAACAGTACAAAAAAATATGCAGAATAAAAAAAAAATCAAGTGCATAAAAAAGCTTTGCAATCACAGTAATGAGGGATTTGTTACTTTCCATAAGTGTTAAAACATCAAGCTGCCAAACATGAGGCTTTCAACACACTGTGGTAGTATGGGTATATAACACTATTCAATGTGGTACAGTATAAGTATTGTTTCTGCTGTATTTAGAGCTCCCAGCAGAGTAGTAACCACAATGAATGCAATAAAACAAAGACCTCTATTTAAAAAGGGCTCTGTTTGCTGTTAAAATGCTGGAGCAGTGATCTGTAGCTTTTGCCCAGTGTGTTCTGTCAATGGTATCAAGTAGATTTTTGTTGCTATTTTGGAGAATTAAAGTAAGAAACACGTTCAAAATTCCCCAGCATGCACTATACCCCACCGTGCCTGATTGTCAGTGCCCCGACATAAGAAAACCTGGCAGGGTAAGGGCCAGCTGGATCGGCCCACAGCTCCACTGAGAACCAGAGTTACAAAGGCTCACTGTGCTGGAGTGGCACTGAGAACTGCACCCTGGCAGCAGCTCTGAGACTTGACCAACGCTGGGCAACACTTGAAAAGACCTGTGATTTTTCTGTCTGACTTTCACCTCCATCCACCTCGTTCTATTTCCTACTGGCGTCGCCCAGTCTTAGCTTTGCCGTCTGTCTCAGTCTGTCTGTCTGTCCCACTGTGTCTCTATTTGTGTGTAAAGATAAATTTTCAGGTGGATGTGTTTGATAAACTGGATGACTCAAACAGACTCAAAACTTTCTGTTTGTTATCTTTCATCTTACTTGTCCCCCCTCTGTTTCTTTCTCTTTTCATTTCACTCTCCCTGTTTCACTATCAGTTCAATGAGTATCAGTATTTATCACAGCAGGCAGTGCAGAAGACTGCTACTAGTTTTCAAGAGGATTGTCACCCCCAAAATAGCTTGCCCTTTCGCACACTAATCCACTGGCAGCATTGTTTTTCAAAAGAGAGATGGAAAAAGAGAGTCTTAGAGATTTTCCTTCCCTGTCTGCACAGGTTTTTTGCGTCAAATCCCACAGCAACAAGGGTGTGATGTCATCACCGTGAGACGGCTGGATTGAGATCACGTACACTGAGGACTGAGGCAGAAGCATGGCACTAATCTCGCTATAAGAGGCCTAGTTGGCGTCCACTAACAAGCAGCAGGGGGGAGGAGGGATTGAGTATTGGGTGCAGGTGATAAAAGGGCAGGCAGAGAGAGAGAGAAAGAGACAGGCAGAGGGGAAATCCCTACTGACGTCACACTCCTTTTCTGAGGCCTGAGCACCCCTACCCCCACCCTCCGAATATACCTTGAACTGCGCCTGACTTAAGCTGTTTAAAAAAAATCCCCACCAAAAAGCTTGTCATAGAGCCAGTGCCACCTGATGCAACCCACTTCACTTATCCTCTCTGTGCAACTATAGTCCCTGTCTGCGGACTCTCTCCATATTGGTAAAGAAAGGCCTGAGAAAAAAAGCATAGTAGTTTGTGCTAAATCACATTTCCCTTTGCAAAAAAACAAAAAAAAACATGTAAGTACTGTGGGACATCTGTGACAGTAGGCAGGATTCATGATACTCTATCAGTTTAGTAAATCTGAAGTACACAGACTGCCAAAGAATGTTTTGGACTGAGCTTTAGGTCTAATCACTTTATCCATGCCTGTGACCACAGTGATACTGCTCTAAACACCCTAATACAAACACTACACCGCAACAAGAATTAATACCACTGAGGCCTTTGAAAGTGCTATAAATATCCAGGGTTATGCAAACAAGTCGCATTTTAGCTACATTCTTGCACCAACTGCCCCTGAATCAGGTAGGATTTTCCATAACCCAAGAACAAACAGCAAATATTTGACTTTCAGTTTGTTATTCAGAGTCACAGATAAGGGCTCAGATGCCACAAAGTGAGGTGACGTTCACCTTTGCTACCCTGAAGTAAAGGCGTTCAGATGTATCTGTTCCTGTCTTACCTCTATGGATAGAGGACTTGTGGATGGATGGAGAATACTGTTCTTCAGTTTTTATATATTAAAGCCATTTTTTGACATTTTGGGATGTGTGTCTATTCTGTTTCTCTTCGGAAAGCTGGATGAGAAGATTGATACCGCTCTCACATCTGTGTGATGAATTTGAAGCTGAAGTGAATTCAGCCAGTTAGTTTAGCTTAGCATGAAGACCAGAAGTAGGGGAAGCCAGTTAGCCCCTCTCTGGCTAAAGGTAACAAAAACCATCTACCAGCACCTGTAAGGCTCATTAACATGTTATGTTACATCTTGTTTGTTTGATTCATACAATAACCTAAATGTAAAAAAAAACAATTTGCCGTTTTCAGGGGTTATGTCCCAGACTGTTTCCAGTCTTTATGCTAAGCTAAGTTAGCTGGCTGCTGGCCTCCAGCTTCCTATTTACTGTACATCTAACTCTCTGCAAGAACTTCAAGAAATATATTTCTCAAAACACAGTTGCAGCATTCCTTCAGGAAAAGAAGAATCAGATCTGATAACATAGCCGTAGTTCTTGCTGTTCTCATGTCAGAATCGTCAGAAGCCTTTCATTATTTTTATATGTGAATAAAAATCAAATGTCCGTTAAATGTGTAGTCAAATGCTGACTACCACTGAGAATGATGAACTCTCTGAGGGAACATGTGTGCACTAGCTACTTTGGTCATGTTGCAAAGTTTCAGCTTCACCCTCAGGTGGGCTACACCCACACCCATACAGACGGTAGGTAAAGGGCAGCTCCTGACCCATGACCCCATAAAGGTTTGGGGCAGGCCAGAGTAGATGAGCAGCCACCCTCAACAGCCTGATGTTCGGTGTGACATTTGAGCGTGTTAGCAGTGAAGTTGACCTCAGCATTGTGGCCACTGGGTCGGTCCAAGGTGTGAAGCCACTGACCCAACGTCTAAGCTGTTTGTCTCTTTGTGTTATTGTTCCCAGCAGACAAACATGAATCAAACCCCACACCACCCCCACCCATTTCCTCCTCCTCAAATCTTCAGACCTACCTATGTATAAATAAACATGTGTACAGGCAGTCAACTCACCTTTCCTCCCCACCATCCCCTACTCAAATAAACATTGGGGGTTGTTGGTTGGGAGTGAGGGGTTAATAGGGCCAAGTTTAGGAGAAAGGAGGAGGGGGGGGAGGGGTGATGGAGGCATGGAAGGAGGGGTGGGTGAGGGGGGGCCCAGGGGAGCTCATTATACTCAGACAGAGGAGACATTAACGCACATACACACACTCTGACACACACCTCCAAACTTCTTTAACACACACACAGAGACTTATTACTCTCCATGTGTAACATATGCTGGCTTAAAGCCCCATTAACACACAAAGTTTTATAAGAGTACTTATTGAAAGCAGTAACCCAGAAAACTCACCGGTTCCTGGTGGAGTGAAGCCCGCAAGCTACATTATAACATGAGAAAGGAATACATGTCGGCCTTCCAGGATGTTTAACTGTGTGTAGCAAAGACATGGTGTCTTATATCCATGTTTTTAGGTAGGGATTTTGTCTGGAGTTTAGGAGAACTTTAATATCTTAAAGCACTCAGATGTTCCTATTTATTAAAGCAACTTTTTTTCAAGAGCAGGCAGGGATATTTGTGTTATCACAGTATATATAAATTGTTCTTTTTGTCTTTTCCTGCCCCTCTCTGCTTTAGCTTGGCAGTGTTTATTTACAAGTGCTTGTTTTATGATCATCGCTTTAATTGATAGTTAACCATGGCTCTGCTCTCCCACTGTTGGATGAACATAAACAAGTACTAAAGCAAAACATGTGTTACTCTCTCAGTTCTGTGTGTGTGTGCGCGCGCACACATGACTCAGGGTGTGAGAGCCAGGAAAGCCAGACTGGTTTCATTATGCTCCAAACTAGCCCAGTATGGTTAGAGAAAATCATCCAAACCCTAAACAGTTGCTATGGCAACGCCATGTCACTTCTCTTTTTTTCAAAGTCCCCCACTCTCCTCGCTCTCTTTCTTTCAGTTTCTACTCATGCCTCACCTCCGCTACCATTCTTTGCCCCCTCTTTGCCCCCTCCTCCTCCAACTCTCTCCACCACATCACACTCAGCACACACAAAGGCACAAACTGCCACGCACTCAGGATCACGCACACACACGTACACACAAACGTGGCACTCGCTGTCTCTCCCCCCAGCGATAGAGTTTCACAACCACCTTCCCTCTGCCCTCTCACACTGACTGCCCTCTGCTTAAAGAAAAATAAACCAGTGGAAAAGAACATAGAGGATAAAAAACAGTAAAAGGGTTTTGGAATTGTGGGGTCTCTATCTTTTTCCTTTCTGCTTTATTTTGTTCGGGTTTTGGCCCCTCCACCTTTTTTCCTCTAATGTCCAAGTCAGGTTTCTGTGTGGGGATAACATCATGAGGAGTAACTGAATCAGATCCTGGTCAGTTTTTACCAGGTCAGTATGGTTGTTATGGTTTTTTTATATTCACCGCAAAAATATTTTTTCCAAGATAAGGACAGAACAGAAGTGGGACTTTGAGTCAATAATTTCAGTACACTCTTCCTGTATTTTGATACTTAAACATTACCCTTGTAAATCTCACAAGTGGTGCACACTCATGATGTGGAGCCAACACCTTGTTCAACAAAACTCAAAATCCTGCAAAGTGGAGAACCTAAAGTTTCTGGAGATACTAATGTGGCTGACCTTGGGAAAATGGGTCTCAAGCAACGCATGATTTTTCCAACCTTAAAGAAAAAGTTCAACATTTTGGGAAATGTCAGTAGTTGCTTACTGGGTGCTGACTATAAATTGATTTTTAATGTACATCATCTCACATCTTTTAATGTAACTCTCAGCATGAAATCAAATAAGCATATTTCCCAAAATGTCAACCTATTTGTTTAAAGCGAGAGTATCTGAGGGAAAAACACTGTTTGAAAATGTAGATTTCCCTTGAGTATATTGGGAGAGTGTCTTCAGGAACCTAAATCACACATGCACACATGCTGAAAATATTACTAATGACTTAAATGGGTCTAGTAGTGCTGCATTTTCTGGCCTGGGTGGTGGTCTGTGGGCCGTATTGGGTTGTGTTTGATGTTTCCCTTAAATGGCAAAGTCCCCTGCATTAGGATTGTATCACACACACACACACACACACACACACAAAGGCACACTTTATTATGTTAGCAGCCATTTGCCTTGTCGCTGTGATAAAGCTCTTGGCGCTGTACTGGGGTTGTTTTAAAGCCCAGACACCCTTAGCTATTACTCAGGTGATATGTGCCAGTGGCTGGTGATCAATGTGTCTCTAATAGAGAGAGCGGGAGGGAGCAAAAAGCAAGAGAAAGACAGCGATATTGATAGAGAGAGATAAAGATAAGTACGGAGAGTGATTGCACTTTTACCTTCTCATTCATCACCCTGCTTGTGCAGAGCGCTAACCGGCTCTAACCTGCTCTGCAGTAATAGCCTGTCTAGATGGTGTATTTATGAGGTGCCATCAAAACAATGGCATTTATCTAGGCACTCAGATCATATACTTTCATCACTTTTATCATTATGTCTTCACCTCGGTGTGTGCAGGCGTGGGTGTGTGTGTGCGTGTGTGACTCTGTTGACCCATCCTTTAGCAGAAGTGAGGAAAGCTCAAGGGTGAGTGTCGACTGTGAGGCCATTAGTGCTCCTTTAAGTTCAGCCAAATCCTGAGGTCAACATGTATGTTTCTGTGTTGGGATAACATCATGAGGAGTAACTGAATCAGATCCTGTTGACGGTCAGTTTTTACCAGGTCAATATGGTTGTTATGGTTCTTGAATTTGAATTCTGTTTGTCTGTCTGACCTTCAATCTGTTCATCTGCCTTACTGTCAGTGCCTCTATCTTAGTCCTACTAGGTAAGTTGGTACACAGAAATGCCTACACGTTTCAGAATGTAACCACTGAAATCACAAAGATTAAACAGCACCGCGAATGACAAAGAAACAAAGAGAGGGACTCGACTTGTCTCTGCATGAGAAAGGGAAGCTGAAGAGGCAAAAACTTTGATAAGCGCTGCTGGGTGAGATGGGGGAGGTGCTAGTGCGTATTTGTGTGTTCAAGTGTGTGGGAGATGTGGAGAGTGGGGCAGGCGAGAGTGCCAGGCGATGTAGGAGGGAGAGAGACCGAGGGCACGTCTGGAAAGCATCAAGCCCTAGCTCGGCATATGTGAGAGTAAAAGCGCATGTGGGTGTTGTGTAGCTCCTCTGGTCCCTGGCTTATTAACCTGCAGGTCACAGGCAGCTTCAGGTGATGAAGTCAATGCCTGGCACACAGCATGGGAATAATGACCTCTTCCATAGCGAGCTCATGCTCATGAATAAACACACATACATGGGAACATACATACTGAGCATGTGTTCATGATGTTTTTATGCTGTTACCTCTCTGCGTCAAAGGTCTGCTACGCCTTTGAAGGGATAGTTTGGCATTTTGGGAAATATGCTTAGGCTATTTTCTTTCCTACTGAGAGCCAGATGAGAAGATTGATATCACTCTTGTTTGTGTATGCTATAAATACAGCCAGCAGACAGTTAGCTTAGCTTAGCATCAAAACTGGAAAAGGGGGAAAATAGA
Source organism: Lates japonicus (assembly GCA_033238685.1). NCBI lineage: Eukaryota > Metazoa > Chordata > Actinopteri > Centropomidae > Lates > Lates japonicus. Next base: position 85,404 of record BRZM01003869.1, read on the forward strand.
TTGAAAAGCTTAATCATTAAATGATCTTGTTTGTTTAATCCACACAAAACTTAGGTGTAAAAGGGTTGTGTCCTAAACTATTACTTGGTTAGACACAGTGACTTCCCAGGATCTTGTCATCACCATGAAGTTGCGGCCGTTTCCCTTTGTTTACACTCTTTATGCTAAGCTAAACTAACCAGCTGCAGGCTGTAACTTCATACTGAACAGACACATGTGAGAGTGGTATCAATCTACACCTCAAACTCGTGGCAAGAGAGTGGATAAGTGTATTTCCCTCATTATCACACTATTGCTTTAAGTCTCTGAATCCTGACAGTAAAATGAATGTTCCTGCAAAAGCTACTGGCAGAGAGCTTGTTTAGCTGGTGTCTGTCCTCCTCCACTTATCATTTCTTAGGAAAACTGGAGCCTGGAGCGCCTGAGAGGAAAACATCTTCTCTGAGATAAGACAAGTTCGATAGGAGGCCACTCCTCTCAGAGTAGTGTTTATGTCTTTGATCAGCAGTCTGATGTGTGTGTGTGTGTGTGTGTGTGTGCATTATAGAGAGAGAGAGAGAGAGACGAGCAGCTGGTATTGTGTTTGTGTTTTGCCCTGTGAGACCTGGCTCTGGCTGGTGTTGTATTACATGTACTAGTGTTGCTGAGGTGAGGTGGGTGAGTTGGCTCGATACCCCAAGTGAGGGTGACAGATGAACGGAGGCAGTGTGGGGAGAAAGAGGGTGAGTTAGTACTGGGCAATTAAGCCAGTATCTGACACCAGCGCTGTGCTCTGGCACAGGCTATTGTCATCTGGAATTTGGTACATTTGATCAATGCAAATTGTGTCTGTGTGGGTGTTGGATTTGGATGACTCTAGGGACAAAACAGCCACCAGAGAGGAAAGGGAGAACAGACAGAGAGAGGAGATAGGGCAGGTTACCGATGAATACATATCTCGTCCAGCATTTTTCTCAAGGAGAATATAGGTACTTTTCCCAAATCCTCAATCTCACAGAAGACTCTAATAATTGAGTGAAGAGGCAGAAAAGAAACTATTTCATTACTTTTATGGGTGATTATGTTAAGTGAAAGTTATCAAAAGAAAAAAGAAGAATAACATTCAGTTCATTGTCTATGACAGGAGTGAAAGGAGAGGGAGACTGAGGATATTTTATCGGCCCTGCACACTATGCCTCCTCCTCAGTCAAGGGAATCCCATCTTTTTCTGTTTGACCTGTTCCTCAAACTTGGAATGAATGCAAAGGCCAGAGTGTGTGTGCATGTGTGTGTGAGATCGATGTTCACCTTCAGACTACTTTAAATAATTCATACAATTCTCAGCTGTGCAGTTTTGAGGTTGAATAACTCAGAAACCCACCTCAGTCCTGGCTTCCAGTGTCTCTTCTACAGTTGATCGACTTGCTGAGATGAGTTAACCTTCTCATCTCCCAGAAAGGAACATTAGTTCAGTTTTTCATCTGTCTCTGAATTACAGAATGTTGTAATACTTTGTGTGTTTTACTGAGGTAATTTAGCTTTATACTGTTTTGCTTGACATTACAAATCTGTATAGCCTGTGCGATGTAATTAAACACTGTGTGTATTCAAGTACATAATACCTTCACAATAAAAGTAGTGAGTGGTGAAAGAAGTAGTCAATTTGATACAATAATGTAAAAATACCTTATACATACACTTCTACAATCAAATTTCTAACTCAGTAAAAACAGAAGTATTATTAATAAAATGCCTTTAAATTATCAAAAGCAAAAGTAACTATTTCATGTTAAAGTGTTACTGATCACTGATAAATTATTATATATGACATTATTACATTATTAATTTGATTCAGTAATGCACAAAGCAGCATTTACTGTTGTAGTTGCCGGTAGAGCTGTAACCTCTTCATACTGTGTAGTATGGTACTTAAGTCCAGTGGTTAGCAACCTAGGGATTATGGGCCCCTTTCAGAAGGGCCACGAGATAAATCTGAGCAGTCCTGAGATGACTAATGGGAGAGAAAAGAAGGAAATAATAGTTCTACTACACAAATCTATTTTACTTTTCTGTCTTTTCTTAATCTTTGCTTTTAGTGAAATAATGGATAATTTCATCCATGTAGGCCTCAACACATTATTGAAGTGAAATGAGGAGGTTGGGGGAATTCATCTAAATGAAATAATGCCACTGCTAAGCCTTGTGTTATTGTAAAGATGTCTACAGTCCAAAACGACTGCTGCTGTGTTTTATGACCTTATCCGTGTATTTTAAGTGAAGAAGAAAACAGAGACGCTATATTTTTAAGGTAAATGTAGTGGAGTAAAAGTATTAAGTAACATGAAACAGATACACTCAAGTAAACACAGTATCTTAAAATTGCTCAAGCACATTACTTGATTAAACTGATTCTTTTCACCTGCTTATCTTTGCAACCTCTGCTTCATGTTCATAATGGCATTTAAAAAACCTTGACACTCAGCATAGGAACAGCTTACAACTATCATGAAAGACCTTCAATCCATGGTACATTAAGGCGTTTACGTGAGCATTACAGCTATAATGCTGAGTTAGCAAAATGATTGAAAAGGAGGAAAGTTTAAGAGCTTACACTATTTACACTGGGGGAATCTAACAATAGCGAGAGAGTAGATAAATGTAATAGAACAGCCTGCTGTTTAATTAATGGAAAAGGTAAATAAAGTAGTCATTTAGGATCATGTGAGATACCACTCCTATGCAATTGTTGAGAACAGGTTGGTTCTTTTTAAGCTGTCAAGCCACACCGTTGCAGCATTGATCATTGTGCATACACTGCCACCTATTGATATATGATGGTTCTGCAGCAAAAAGTAGCATATATGATATTTTATTTTCAGTTGTGAGGACACCTAGTGGTACAGTAAGTCATAGCTGCAGCAGTTGTTACCAAACTTTCTCCTTCTCTGTTGTCCCACAAATGGAAACTGTGTAAAAAAAAACCCTCAAAGATTCAAAGGAACATGTGTGAAAAGGGTGTTTATTGACGATGGGTAAACAAGGCACACGGTGACACTAACATAAATATCCGTGGTTCATCACTGGGCACATGTATGACTGAAAATACTAGTCACAAACCGGGTTAAAAGATGCTTCTATAATTTTTGGTCAGTTCTACATGTGAATTATCACACACAAGGATCGCCATGTCAAAGAAGAAGTAAAGTAACAGCATGAAGTCTTTAAGCGTATCTTCCGCGGCTGGGTGTAAGCGTAGTATTTCTTCCAGAAGGCAGCTCTTTTGTTGTCACACGTTGAGGAAGGCAATGCTTCAACCTCAGACAGAGGAGGAATGACCATAACTTTGTCACCAGGCTGAAAGATGTAGGAACAGGAGTGTGTTTTAGAAGCAGGGTCTAGAGCCTCCTGTGATGATACTCTGCAGCAGCCTCATATGGCTAGTGTCCTTGGGACTTCTGGTCATTTGTTCAGCGTCCCCATAAGAGTCACCTGAATGCATAAATTGTTTGGTGGTGATGCTTTATTTTAAATTTAACTCTTATTGCTATGGAGATTGTAGCCACTTGTTGGAATTTCTTTGCACCAACAGTAACCATGAATGATATGGTACATTTTTATGGTTTAGCAAGAGTTACCCAGCTTTATGGAGGAAGTGGGAGTATGCAACTGTCATGTTGAAACTTGAACACAGTTACATTGTTTAGAGATGGCCAGAAAGAACAAATGTTTGAAGGGGGAGTTAAGCAGAGAGGAGAAAGGAAAGAGGCTATAATAACTGCTGTATCTTAAAGGGTTGCTAAAGGGTTAGATGGGAAGAATTAATATCAGTCTCATATCTGCCTATTAGATGAAGCTGGAGCAAGGGCTGGTAAGCAACAGCATGTGATAACTGAGCCAAGAATTGGTGGCTACCATGAAATGAATTGAAACAAACTCAATAGGAAATGGAAAACAATTACAATTGTAAACGCCAAATACTGGTGCTGATGTAACTGTCATGACGGTCTATAAAGAGGCTAAGCATCCATATTTGGTTTCCTGTGATCACCCAGGCTGCTGACAGATTCTTACAAGTTAAACAGTATACCTTCAGTCGACCGGTGTGGCAACCTTCTTCTGTGCTGTGAGCTGCGAAGTCGATAACTCTGAGCAGCTAGATTAAAGTTCCCACTCCCTGTGGTGGCAGGGTAGAGGATGGACAGCTTCAGCTTCTTGTCGGGACGATCACAAAAGACCTGAAGTGGGTTGAGTTCACAAAGATTTCACATAACATCCATAATGGAGTTCTTTTCACTCGAGTAATAAAATATGCCCACAAAACAAACCAAGGTCAAGATAAAGGTTTTACTCACCAACTGTCTTAATGTATTTCTTAGACATGGTCGATCATCAAATCTATTTACATTGCAAGCCATAATTTTGCTCTTACTCGATTAACTTTTTCTAAGCAAAGGGAGTCAGTTGAAGCTTCACCAAAAAAAAAAGTCTGAGAATAAAGCCCAAAGCCTTCACTGGGCGCTAAGTTTGATCGAGGCTGATTTTCTAAAGACAAATTCATTTGGCATCTGTTCATTCTGGGTCATGCTGTCTTCGGCCTTTGTTTTTGTAGTGATGCATTTTAAAAATGTATGCTAGTGAGAAGCCACAGTCCATGTAAAAAGGAGGACGGGTTTCTTACACAGCGAGCAGTGAAATTATCCCATCCTTGTCTCTCTCATCAGGGTCCAACATGCCCAGCTGTGGACAGCTCTACATCGCCAGCAATGATGGGGGAAGGGCAGAAGCGCTTTCAGCCTCACTGTTAAATGCCACACATCCTACACAGAGAAAGGACACATTTTCTTCAGCCTTTTAGCCTTACCTTTGTTAGTGGGTTTGTCATCATCCTCAGTTAATTATTCTCTGTCCTAGCAGCACAGGTTTGATGAGGAACCACAGACCACAGCTTCTAATCTTTAACTCCTGTGTGAGCTGTAAACTATATAACAGTAAAGTTTAAAAGTTACTATGAGGGTTATGAACTAAAACCCAATACACTATGACTGGACTGCCTGAGCTGTTACCTCACAGAGGTGACAATAAGGTTCAAAACCAGTTTATCTAATGGACACTTTTTGGTGCTAAAAGTTCTTTCTTTCTATTCAAAGCTGCTACCGAAATGTTATACTGAGGAAATAGAGAGAACTCCTATGATAAAGGGAGAGCTAGGACTGCCTCTAACTCAACTACTCAGTTGGTTTTGATCAAACTGGGAGGACTTCAATTCAGATAATAGGACGACAAGCACTTATGCAAAACAAGGATCCAATCAATGAGAGATTAGCTGGTGGAGTTACAGTGACTCATTAAACTACTTTCTACTGTCACTGCAAGCTTTAATGTCAATGTTATGTAACAAAATATATAAGCTTTATTACCATCGTGTAGGTGTGTATGTGTGTGTGTGTATCTCAACCTGCTCCAGCTGCGTGATCCTCAACACGTCAATGGACAGGGCAATCATCTTCACACCTCGCTTCTTGAACCATCACTGATCTTAGCGCACAGGCCAGCTCAGTGGTGCAGACAGCGTGAAGTCTCTTGGGTGAGAACAGGATACCCCACCCTGCAGAAGAAAAGATATGCGAAGCAATGAGGTCTTTGTTCTGCTCATCATTCTCTGCCCAGAAACTTCAGAGTGAAAAACTGAGCTGAGTTCATTGTCATCCAGCAGCTACACTCATGACTGACCTGCACAAAGCTTGATTTTATGGACTGGCCATACTTCCTTTCTAGTAATAAGTTCAAGTTACCACACACAATATGAAGCAGGCTAGCGTCAAAGCTGCACAGATGTTAGACACAATATTTTCCAAGCTGCCATTTGTCTGTGTATTTAATGGACTCACATTGCTCATCTGAGGTGTTTAATGTCTGCATTTGTTCTGCATTTTCGGCATTTATGACTTCATACACACATATTTCTCATTAGGGACACACAGAATCAGAAAAACTGGTAGGAGGAGAGCACAAGAGGCTTGGGGTTGAGACACCAGGAGAGGAAGAATTGAGAAAAAAGAGAAAGACAGAGCATTTAGTCTCAGTGGAGGGAAATTCAGCCAGATTGCGGCAACAGGTGTCTGTGAATTACAGGACCCAAACCAGCACATTAAATGCAGCTGTGCTGCACTGGGAACAGACAGTGCACTTAACACGGACAGGGTGAAGGGTAAAACTGCTGCAAAACATCACTGTGGGTGTGTAATACTTTAAAAGATAATTCATCTAAAAAAAAAAAATATCACGAGTTTATTTCATATGATTCTCTACAGCAACAGAAAAGTTGCTCCCACAGGCATTGTGATCAATTGATTATGGAGTTAGACCAGAAGCCCCGATTAACCGCTGGGACTCTCAATAAATTGTTCAAGCATTTGTTCAAGTGGGAACAAAATCCACCATTGCTGAAAAAACAGAAGAAAGCTAGAAACTAAACAGATGTTCTCTCACAGTCCAACTATTCATACAGGAAAGAAGGAATTATTATGTAATCACTAAACGGGCAGTGTCCATATATTGATAAGAGGACAGTTTCAGTATGTTACAGTGTGTCTGTTTGAAACCAGGCCAGTGATAGGTCGTAACAACAGCATATCTGCTCACTCATTGTTTGTCCAGCCTTCAGCATGAGGAAAAAGGGGGAAATCAGATAACTTCTGGAACTGAGATGGTGGAAGCATACGGCAATTATTTTACTCACTGATTAAACTGTCAGAATTTTTGAGTCTGAGGTGACATTCTTTCGCCTTGAGTTTAAAACTCAAAGTTGTCTAATTTAAACTGGAACCACAGCATGTTTTAATGATTTATCAGTTTTCAAAATTGTTGTCAATTAATTTCCTCACAATCATCTGTTCACCAAAACTGCCTGTGGATGACGACTCTCAGACAGTGCTGGATTTACACTCTACCCATGTCCGAAATCCAGGCCCCATGTGTGCAGCACTATCTTCTTTCTCTGCTGTTATAAACAAAAGCCAACGAAACAGGGCTTTAACATCAGAGTGGCTGCCAAACGGGGATGCAAGCAGTGAGTACAGTTCCAAGTTCACACACAGACCTTGTCCTGACAGGCTCACTAACCAATAGGCCAGAGAATTAAAACACTGCCTCAGTTGTTTTACACAGTGACCTACACCTACACAAACTGATACAGCAAGTATGCAAACAAGTTCACTGCCCTAACTTTTCAGTCTGCAGTTAAACAGTTCTAAGTTAGTCTTAGCTGTTCAAAATATATAAATATAGGTTTTTCTATAGCTTGGAGAAGTACAACTGTGGCGTTATGCGTAATATAATATGAGCCATTTCATGTATTCTTATCAAATTCAACGGACATAGACCTCGATCATGCGCCTTGGTTTTGAATGAAGAATTAATCCTCCTGGACCAGAGACGTGCCAGCTCCCCAGCCACAGATAACAGAGGCCTGACACAATCAGCAACGTGACCAACACAATGTTGCACGGTTTCAATTCAACCTAATAAAATACATTTCTAACAACGCAACACATGCACGTGAAGCATGCGCACCACGAGCTGCCCAGGAAGTCGAACTTGATTCTGCTGATGGTGGTGTCGGCCCCCGAAGTTGTGGGAACCTCGTCTCCAGCAGAAGTCCAGGTGTTCGGCTTGTCTCTGCAGCTCAGACAAGAGAGAGGAAGAGGGACAGTCTGCCTGTCTGAGCAGCACTGACTGTGTATCAGCACCACACGAATGGACCTGATAAGGAGGGACTGACTCAGTTACGTAAATTGACCAATCAGAGAGACATGAAAGTGATTTCGTAACTTTATTAAACGAAGATGCAAGCAGAAATGAATTAAAAACAAGTGCAAATCTATCTATTTATATAATAATAATAATAATCAACTATGGACTGAGTTCAACATAAACTGGAATGTTATTTATTAGAAACCTATTTTGTGAATGTGATATTTAATAAGAGAGATAATGATTGTAATAAATATTCTATGTTTCTCTTTATTGTAAAAATAAAAATAAAAATACATCAAAAGAATTAAAATCAACGGTGAATTATCGAAGCCAGATATATGTTATTCCTTAGCCACAGAGTTTCGACATTGACTAAAACACACCAGTGAGTCACTGTTGCACTGGATGACTTGTTATTTCATTATCATCTGCATGTGTGCTGTAGTTGTCGAGTCTGTAACACCCACACTGTTCCCACAATGGTTACTGAACAGGCTCCTGGACATCCTGGACCAGAACCTCTGTATGTGGTGACTGTTCACATTCTTTTGTTGGAAAGTCAATCAAATAACAACAAAGCGACAAAATGATCTACAGAGACACCCTGTTGTGGTCTCTTCCAGTCTGGAAGGTTCCCACTTGTGTTGGAGGGTTCAAACATCTGTGCCCAGTGTCCTGTTGTCTCATAATCTGTCTGTGACTGTCCACCGCCATAGATGCTCACTACAGCACCAAACGTACATCAGTAATTTATTGAATCTAGTCTCTGACAAACGTGACCGTGTTTTGAGTTGTTAATGATTTAGCCTTTGTGTTGAGAATCAGAGATGTTGATTTAGTCTTTTGCTGAGTTTAGTAAGAAAATATGATAATTTAAAAAATATACGTCGATACATTTCATTTTATTCGAGTTTAGACTGTGCAATGGCCTCGTTCACTGTCAGAGGAAAGTGGTCACGTATTTGTAGTAAAACACACTTTCCAAGATGCTTTGCGATGCGGAACAACAAAGATGGCGGTTCAGTTCGATGTCTGTAGACGTGATATGAATCGTGAAAACGTACAACAGATGAGCTAAAGGACGACAACCGACACAGCAATTTTAAAATTCACCACTGCGGTGTAACCTTATCACAGTCCACTATCTACGCCGGTAGAGCAACAGACAAAATGCCTCTCCCAAAGTTAAAACCTGGTTCGTAAAAGGAGGAAGCCTGGTGCTCGGCAGCTCTAACGGCCGTTACGAGTTCATGTCACTGACGAAGCTGAACCGGTCCTCACTGCCGCACCTCCTCCAGCGGCAGGCTCCGACCCAACCACCGCCTGGCCTGAGCCTCAGAGAGCCCTGACCTGACGTGGGGCCCAGCTCCTCCACGGGCTCAGCGGGAGGCCAGGGCCAGGAAGAAGACGGCATGGCTGAACCTGTCCTTCATCCGCGTAGCTCCGAGCTCCCTGCTCGCCATCGACCTGTGGCTGTCCAAGCGCCTGGGGTGTGCGCCTGCGAGACTCGTCCTGGGCAGTGCGCCTCAATGAAACTGACAGAGATATCGGGACATGGCATCCTGGTTGGCTGGAACCGCCTATCGTCTGTACAAGAGTGACAGTGCTGGCAGGACAAGAGGTCATGTTTCAACTTAAGGGTAAAAACACTCTGCTAATTGTGTTCCTCCATGTGCTGTCATTCGGTGTTCCCTCCCACAGGAATTTAAACACTTGCGGCAGAAAACCTTTCCAATACCTACATAGAGTAGTCTCTGGCACACTGGGCTGGCTGCAGCATCTGTGTTTCAGCCTCCTTATTCCTACCTTGTCCTGATTTGCCATGCGCAGCTATCCTACCACCTCAGCTATGGAAGAACTGATTCCACCTCCCAAGACCATATACGTTCATTTTCTTTAATCTAATTTTAAATTTCTCCATCAGTGCAGGCACAAACCACCTTGTAGATGTCATTTGTTCTCCTGTCTTAGCTTCTTTGCTCCATCTCTGTTTGCAGTTTCCACTCCCCTCGTTTTCTAGCTGAAACTCTGCTATGTTTTCATCAGGTGCTGTCCCAAGACATAGCTCTGCCTGTTGTGTCAGTCAGCTCTGCTACTGTGCTTAACGCTTCTGTCTATGAAGTGGTGCTCAATGTGCAGGTTGTGTTGTGTAAGATGCTGAGCGTATAGCATCTGTGGTGTTGTGTAAAGCACAACTCTTCTCCAGCACAATTTTATTACTTTATTCACCAAACATTTTTTCATTATATGTCATTAGATGGCCCCGGCCCAAATAAACATGGGTGACCAGTCATGTGAAAAGGTGTTAATTTTGATGGACTTATACTGAAGCTCACACTGGTTTGCACTGGTACAATCTCACACAACAGCAAAGGTATGTTCTTTGGACCGAGGGCTGATTTATGAACAGTAATCCAGCTTACTTGGATTGGTATCAGTTAACAGCCAGTAAAGGTCTATATGAATTAAACAAATTTGCATAATACATTAACATTCCTTCAGCATTTTAACTAAATTTCTTTAACTTTCAGTTTTTTTAAATAAGATTTGTAAGTCCATCCTCTATGTGTTTATAGTGTTCAGTGCCAGTCTTGGAGAGAGATCACATTGCAGTGCTCATATATGTTTTCATAGAGGTGAGGTTGTTTTGCCCAGTAATATGAGCCCACAATATCACTGTCTGTGTTGATTTCCTGTTTTGTTTGTTTTTGTGTTTTGTTGGGAGACAATTCCAAATGAAATGTAATCATCAAGTCATGGTAGAGGCAAGTCTGTCTTTATAGATTTATACAAGGAGGTTAACTGTAGGTGAACACTCCTCTATTGTGTGAGATTTGTTGACTGCTGAGTGAGGGCTGTTAATTCAGCATTGAAACTATAAGTCAAGTAATCAGTAAATCATTTAACAAAATTAATTGAAATTTTGAGAGTGATTCATATTTGAAGTAATTTATTCAACAAACATGCTGAACAATCACTGGTTTCAGTTTCAAATGTGAATATCTTTGTATCAGGCTGTTGTTTGAACAAAACTGAAGATGCCAGCAACTGTGAGGAATATTTTTTACTTGGCTTTATATCACAGTGGTTAGTGTAAGCTACATACTGTCAGAAACTTAGGACAAAACTGAAATATCAACAGCTAATTTGCCACCAGTTATCAAATCCTTATTGTATTGTATGGTTGACTACACAGCCCACCTCAGTTGTTTTTAAGTTGTGCACAGGCTGTATTTCATGAGTCATTAAATGGTATGATGGCTCATGTAGCATGAGAGCTCCTCAGGAAGACTCACCACCACAGGAAGTACTCTGCTGTGTAGGAGGCTTACAGTGATGGTCAGGGTTCATTTATACAGTAAATATGGCCTGTGGTCGTCCGCTATGATAGATTTGTCTTAATCACCAGAGAGATGTTTTAAGAGGCATTAAATTATGTAAACCAGGTAAGTTATCAATAAAGTCACAATTTTGAAGTTGGGGAAAGACAACGTGATAAATCAAATATAGGCTAGTTCATGTCAAGACAGAATAAAATATTTGTCGATTTTTGAACCAGTTGCTCACCTGGTTGTAAACCACAGCTTTAACAGCAGTAGTTTTTTTGACCACAGAGTGGTTAATAATAATAACACTGTTGTGTATTAATTTTGCTGAAAACCTTTCATTTCCAATTTCTGCAGAGACTGGCCTAAAGTGCCACCAGACTGTTGCATTACTTTTTCAGCACCAGCCTGAACATGGAAGCAACTGTACAAAAAAGCTTATCATATGCTCACGTAAGTGCCACAAAAAGTTCATTATGGTCTAGTGAAGTGAGCTGCAGGCTTTCCAGATATCGCGTTATGTATGCTTTTGTATTGCTCTCAGGTGTCTGTTGTAATATCTTGTTCCACGAGAAAAGTTGCTAAATATGAATTGACAATGACTTCAGTACCTAAATGTAGTGTACCATTATTGTGTAAAACTACTAGAGTGAATACCAGAAACAAATCACTCACTGAACCTTTCGCAAAAAGACCAATAACATTTGCCATTGGCAAGCATGTAACTGTTGCTTACTACAGTGTCAGCTCTTCATACTACCACCAGGTGGTGCCAAGTAAGCGCTCCCCATAATACTATATGTATATGGTTTTAACTCAATGGGTAGGTTGGATAATAATGTCCTTCACAGTTCTGTTTAGAATAATACACACTGTATTTATATGCAGCTAATCATGCCTATAATCAGGCTGTGGCGACATTTCATCACCCAAGATGGCAGCCACATTCACCACTCTAGGCTCGTTTGATGGGGTTTTTTCTAAACTTAACCCAATGAAAATACGCTGTAAAGTAAAAATTCATGTTTGGGTGTCTTTTATGTAAATGTGACTGCATTGTGGTTTCTTCACATCACACCGTAACACAGCTCACTTTTTATCTCCTCTGGTCTCTAGGCCTCCTGTTGACCGCCCCAAGGCTGGCACAGGAAGGTGGTGCGCCGTCAGTCACCAGCACATAACCGCATGGGACATGTTCGCCACCTTTCTGTGGACCACTCCTTCCTTCTGCCATGCTACTCGCCATGTGTGGGCGGTTCCTGCTGGCTCACTGTGCTGGCTGCCCCGCTCAGGTCCTTGTCCTGCTGTGGCCGGCCGTTGGGGCTGGGAGCTATGCTGCTGGCAGGCACAATGTGACTGATGGGATATGTTTGGGTTCTGGATGGGCCACAGTACAACTCTGGTGGAGATGTTGTGGCTCACACCACAAACCCTGTGTAAGGCTTCTGGGACAGTTAGCTTAACATTAAGGACTGAATAAGGAGGAAATATGTCGTTCCAACTTGATTGTAAGAGTGTTCGCACAACTTTTGTCTTTAGATTGATAAATGAGAAATGGTTTTTGGCTAGAGAGAGCCTATCACACAGTTTTCTCTATTATCTGACACTCAAGTCAAGCTCCAGCCCCATTTTATGACAGTCTGACTGTCTGTACAGAAAGTACACAATTTCAATCAGAACAGATGAGAGGGAACAGATTTGATCAATAATTTGAAGCTAGCATTATTTTCACTTTCACTGAATCTAAATCATACACGATATAGTCAGCCCTGTTGGAAGGTAACTGTTTTGATTCCTAGAAATTAGCTTAAATGTGTGAATACTCTTGCTGGTAAAGGGATGTTAATTTGTTCATGACATTTATTTGTGAAACTGAATAGACACTCTATAATGGTATATCACTGAGAGATCTAAATATTTTATAATAATTCATGTGAATTAGTTACTTTGGAAAACTAAAGCTAGTTGGTTTTTACTGTTCATTAATTTAAAGCAGAAACAAAGAAATATTTATCTTAAGCTGTTCTACTTACAAACCCGATCAAATTGTGCTTCACTATCCAGCAGTGTCCTAGTTGACTAACTGCTCACAAACTAGGGTTTATATAATTGTTGGCCCACAGGTATTTCAGACAACATACATAATTAAGTTGTGAGGCCTCTCCTTTTGCTGTTGCTATCTCTAAATTTGGCTGAGACCGGTTTCCAGCCTGACACAGGGTATATAGGAGCACTTTCCTAATTCCGACTTCATCTGTCCTTTTTTATAAGATTTAGGAACTTATTGATATAAGCTATATGATTTTGCCTCTGCACCAGCCATCAAAGCCTTCCTTTGACACACAGAGCAAACAGAAGTCATAACAACATCTGAGGATTAAATTATATTGTTTCAAGTAAGGTCAATTCCATAAACATTCATTTCACCCATTCATATCTCTATAACATTATTGAAGTTATATTAATGATCAACCAAAGTATATCACGTATGACTGGTTAATAATCAGTTTTGATGATTACATGCATTTAGTTCTATCAGGTCATAGTCATAAACTACTTACATAAAGTGTTATCAGCGGGATTTTCATTGTTATCACATCGTTTCTCAACTTGTGTAATCAGGTTTTCCTATGTCACCCATCTGAGTCGCTTCTTTAATCAGACCTCATTTATTCAAAATATTTACAAACACTTCATTCAAAGTCAGGAAGAAGAAGTGTGGGAGTCTCTGCCTAGGCACTGATCAGCCAAATAGTTTAATGAGGCTGAAGTCTTAGTAAAGCACTGACATACTGTACAAAACATTGTGTATGAGGAAAGAAGATTATACACTGTATGGACTTGAGTCTAAGGTAGTATCTTTACATTTTCATCACAGTAATGAGCCATCCATTCACTATAATATAACCTGCCAGACCGAAGAGAATTAAGTTTGTCTCAGTTGAGTCACAGTCTTTTCAGTCACTACCTTGCTGTTAGAAGAAAATAATTTATTTTACAAAAAGAGTTGGTGTCAGGGGAAAAAAATTTGACAAACTCTTTTGTTTACACAACACAATGGATTAAAGAACATGATCAGCTGTGTTGTTGACGGATAGTGGCCTGCGGTCTGGGAATGGAGTACACAGTCTAGGAACGTGTATTCATGGAACTATTGTAAATTCTTCTCTTGTTCAGGACAAACTATAAATGACACATGAAACTCGATGTGATACAAGTTCAATCGTCTACTCTGATTTCGAAACTCACATGAACCCATCTCGGATTAGTTTTGGCAGCGTACTCTTCGAGCACCTCTGTCCCTGAGTTATGGAAGTTGTGAGGGCTGCCTATAGCTCAGAGGATTTTATACCTCAAGTTGGAAACCTGATCACTGGCTCTGACTGAGGATAGTGTGCCCAGTTATGACCACACTTACTAAGAAAAGACAAAGCGGTAGGTATTATATCTTGTGGTTCCATTTGTGCTCTATCTTTACATTTTAAGAAAATTGTATTGTAATATCAGATAACAGTTATGACTTAACGGTGTTGAATTATCACACAATGCATTGATGTAAGCCACACACTAGTTTCTTTTAACAGGTCTTTAATCACAACAAATTATTGTTAAATGACAATTAGCACTAAATGATCCTACATAGTTCCACTTCTGTAATATAATTTTGATAATAAAATGACTGATAAACGTTCTACACTATTAGAAACCATTCCCAAGACACTGGTACTGTGCATTTTCCCTCTAATATTCCTCTCTAATTCTAGTCTGGACTGGGTTTTATTCATTAATGGACAATTTGAAAAAATTGAATGGAATGTTTAACTCGCGCGTCATCGATCAGTGTCTTGGCGGTTTTATGTGGCATCGAGTTTTAAGGAGGTGAGGATGTCTCAACCGTTTAATTTGTTATATAGCGATCTGGGTAGCTACCATGGATCAGTGATCAGAATCAGAGGGTGATGACAAGTTTTGTAACCTGTTACATGACATGAATGGCTAGATACAGTGGCATGCAACACCTCAAGACAACTCTATGAAATAATTTTATCTACTAACTCTATCATGATATTAGATGGAACTATCTATGCTGAATAATGAATGAATTTTAATCCTTTGTCATGTGCTTCGCAATGTCCTCGATTAACTGCTAATTCTGTTGAGGGTTCATAAAGGCAATAATCTGTAAGGGATTAACATAAGTGTTGAACTGTTGCAGATCTTCCCACTATTAATATTTGATAATGAGCGTTGTTATGTGTTTAGTCTAGCGTGTATGTTTGGGTGTACATATAGGTCTGGGGCTGATCATTAGCGTTGATGTCAGTTTGTCCGATCAGGGCGCACTGAGGTGCACATACCACTTCTAAACCTTTATGTTTGATGATGACTATATCATACAATGACTCACTAACTGGGAGTTGAATGCCAAGTCAAGATCCTACATTAACATTAAAAAGTGAAAATGACGTTCACAGTGGCACAGTGTGGTCAGGATGTTGCACAACAGCTCGCTCATTCACATACACATCCGGCATTGCCGAACCTAAACGCTAATCTACTGGTGTCAAAATTCTATGTGTGCTGAAAGCATTTGATTTTGTCCTGTTGGTGAATTTCAATCACATGAATGTTGTTGGTTTCTGTGTTAATGTTTCAGCTCTTTACAAGTTTTGACAGACAGAATGTTTAACTTTTGTGTGTGTAATTTTTATAGGCATGTACTTCACTTCCTGAAAGGTTTTTGACAAGTGAGACACTCCAGTAACGACATGCCAGTTGGTCAAACTAGATCCAGATAACCGGTGTGAACAGTGTGATATGTACAGACTGTTCCCTGACACACCAATGCCCCCTCGTAGACTGTTTTCATTGACCTGCACATGCCATGCCCCTCTTTCAATAACTGACCAATGGTCTTCCCAATTAATGACGATAAGATGACCAGCGGGTAGTGTAGCTTCCAGCCTTTTTATTTCATTACACTTCTGTGGCAAATCTAATATGCTGGATAGTGAGGGTGTGACCAAATGATTTTTATTGTGGTTTTTGTGTTGTTTACATATTGTGTGAAAGAATCCTAAACATAAGAAAAAAGAAGAAAAAAAAGATCTTAACAATTACATGTTCATATGTTGAGATAGATTTTGCACATTCCACATAGCCTGTCAACACCACCTGAGGAAAGATGCTCTCTCCCACTTTGTTTATTCAGCTCTCAAAGATTGTCAGCAAATGCCACATCTGTTCTTGCATATACCTTCCTGCTCAGTTTGCCTGCTATATGATATAAAATGTTTATGTATCGTATGTGCATATGCCTCTATGTACAGTGCCTCGAGATAACTTCTGTTGTGAATTGGCGCTATATAAATAAATTGACTGGACTTGACTTGACTTGGACATGTGATTACACTGTGTTATGTTCAGTGGTTTTTGAATATATATTCCTTGAGAGATAATTCCTAAAGAATTTAGCTGTCATTTTAAACCATGACAGATCTGAATCGATCTCTTGTCATGTGTAAGGGCAGATGGCAATCATTCAATCAACACTCCATATTCACCACTTGTTTCAACTGAAGATCCCAAAATAAAGACTTTAGTCAAGTCGACTATTGGATTTCAGTTAACACAGTTTAATTGGTACTTCCTTTTTTGGGCGGGAAAGAAAGAAGGTGCAACTTCAGTCACCATTTTCAGTATAAAAGTCTGTGTGATCTGTGGATGCTCATCACTTGACAGGCGCACAAAACCAACAACATAAGGATCAGGTAAGAAGGGCACAGAAGGTGCTGGCACATTAAATTATAGAGGTTTATATTTTTGTGTGCATAGATGACAATATTTTAGCGAGATGTAGCTTACTAATCATATTGTTGCTGCTACATAACTGTGAAAAGATGAAATTCAAATCTAATGTCGAAACAGCAAAACCAGTTTTGTGAATAGTTCACTGCAGATAGACTGATTTAGACAGAGCCTGATTTTACATTTTACACTGATACAATGATAGAAAACTAATGATATTATTGATTAATAAGGTTTGTTCTCAGCAGAGTCTGGACAGTGGAAAGGGTCGGTCATTCAAGTTTCAGTTCTCTCAAAATATCACAATTCTCTTGTTTTTTTTTTTTTACTTCAAAGGAACTGAGAGCCATTTAATGACAGAACCTGAGATTAAGGGGTCGATAAGTTGAGGGTGGGATTCAGTAATATAAACTAAAGACACCAACCATTAATTCTAAGACTATATTCAATCTGTTGCAAGATATTCTGGTATCAGTCATGCGCCAGTCTAGTTTAAAAATCTCTCTGGAACATTCTGAATGAGCTAATGTACTCAACCGTCACTTGAACACAATCAGGTTGATTTTCCTCAGTTTTGGCACAGATTCTAATACAATTAGGATTCCACCACATTAAGATGCCTTTGAAGACAATACTTCCATAATCATGTTTTATGTTTTAATTATTGGGATCAGTCATCATATTACAATGGATGACGATTGATCATCTGAAGTTATACATCTGTAACTATCAACTTGAAATCTGATTATTATTCAAGTTAGGTTTTCCCTTCTCCTGTTGTAGCTTCATCATGGTGCACAAAGTAGCAGTGATTGGAGCCGGCCCTGTAGCTGACCAGGCGTGAAGGCTTGTCTGGATGAGGCTTGGTCCAACCTGTTTTGAAAGCAGCGATGACATGGGCGGACTATTGGAAATTCAAACTGGTCACCAACTGAGAAAAAATGCGGCAATTTTTGTGTTTATGCAACAGTCACTTCATGAAACTATAATATCCCAGTCATGACAGAAGATTAAGCAGCTGTCAATCCTACCATTCTTCTTTTTTTCATCATTGAAACCTCTTTTCTGCAGGAAGTGTCAGAGCCAAACAGAGCCAGCATTGCTCGTTCCTCGATCAACATTCCAAAGAGATGATGTGCTACAGCGACTTCCCCATCCTGCATTCCCAACTACATGCACCACTCTAAAATCCTGAAATACTTCCAGGATGTGCAAGCTGCCTAGGCTACTACAAGCACATCCGCTGGTAGCAAAGATTCACAAGAAAGAAGTGTTTGGTGCATTAGATAGTGCTGATGTTCAAAAGATATCTTCAGTCTAATCTACTTTACATTTATTTTCTTAACATTTAGACCATGGTGAAAAGTGTGAACAGAGACCAGACTTTTCTACGCGCACTGGTCAGTGGGAAGTGGTGACTGAGAACAGAGATGGACAGGAGGGCGTCACATCTTTGATGCGATTATCTGCTATGGGTGCTCACCTATCCTAACACTGCAACTCAAAGACTTTGGTGAACTGACTGCGTGATCCAAATGGTGACTGGTGCGTGACTCATACATTTTTCAACACAGGTAGATCAACATAAAACAATCTGTTGTTGCCGATTGGGGCGATTTGAGGGAAAATACTTCCACAGCTGGGACTACAAGGGCCTGAAGATATATACAGGAAAGAGTGGGTGGTCGCCAGCATTGGTATTTCAATTGGAGACGCCATTAGAGGCCAGCAAATGTGACAGGTGAGAATCATTCTGGTGCTCTTTTCCTCTCTCCATTCTCTTCTGATTGATTGTGATTACTCATGTTCTGTCTTTTCTTGTCATTATGCAGGTGTATATGAGCACCGTGCGTGGTGCCTGGTCATCCGATCCAGGTTTTTCGACGTGAAAGCGCGGTGGACGTGAAATACAATACGGTTTATACATCTTGTTCCAGCTGCTGCCGATCAACCTTCAACTGGTTTGGCGAGAATAAACTCAATACCGTATGTGGCCACACCATGTATGCCCTCAAACCCACACACAGGTAAGTGTCAGGTTATTGCTCTGCAAATAATTATGTTTTCATTGTTGCTGATATGTGCTATAGCTATAAATTCAAGTGGCATCACTCCTGTATAATGAGGAAAGTGTATGCTCTATCTATACTACCATCAGAATATCTCTTGACCTAGCAATGCAGTAACTTCC